>PVIR01041448.1:0-12745 GCA_004026965.1 Petromus typicus
AAGGGAGGAGGAGGAAAAGGGACACATTTTAGGAGCCAATGTCATTCACAGACATCTAACCATGAGAGGCCCAACCACTGGAGAAACCATAGGCCACACCGGGACCAGACTGCCAATATTCTATAGTTCTAAAACCAATGTTTAAAATGCAGCAAAATACAACCTTTTTACAGAAGTCACTTGGAAGAATATACATGTATTTTTATATTTATACAGTATACGCGTATATTTATGGGACTCCTCAAAATACTTGGATACTTTCCCCCAGTAATCTTCCTCCTGAAAGTTTATCTCAAGGGAACAACAATACAAAAGATGAAGAACTATTCAAAATTCTAAAAAGCTTTTATTGTGGGATTGTTTAGAATTAGGTCAAAGCGAGCAGAATGTTTATAAAAAACAATACCCTATTAAGTGTAATAAGGACCACCTGTGCAATACAGTTTTTCACATGTTGAAACAACAAAAGAGTCTGAAATAGTTTTAATACCTGCTATTAATGTAACCTGAAAAAAAAAAAAAAAAAACCAGGACAAGGGATTCTGGGCAGCAAATGATTGTGTTTATAAGAGAGAAAGAAGCAGAGACAGAAGAAAATTATGTGAAGGATCTATGAGGGTTGACCACGGCTGGTGAGGTCATAGGGATTTTTATTTCTTTTTTTTTGAGACAGGGTCTCACTTTGTAATTCAGGCTGGCCCTGAGCTCAGCCTCCAACTCACATCACAGCAATCCTCCTGCCTCTGCCTCCTGAGTGCTGGGATTATAGGCGTGAGCCACCACACCCAGCACTGTGGTATATGGTACTGATCGTTGCTGGGGTGAGTCTCTATGCCCAGTATTGTTATGTGGTTACCAGGAATTGAACCCAGGTCCTTGCGCTTGCAAGACAGGTGCCACAACCACTGAGCTATATCCCCGGCCCTGATTTTTATTTCTTTACCTTTTAGGAGTAATATGTCCCCTTCTACAAAAAAAAAAAAAATCCTCTAAAATCAGATTAAAAGTAAACAGGGAGACAGAACTTTTGCAAAAGGGAAGGGGAGGGAAAGCAGAAGGGATAGGGGATTAAAAAACAATTAAAATGTGTATATATATAGGTTTGAACTCCCCACACTGAATGTAATTGTTTTGTACTGCAAATGCATACTGATAAAAAATAGTAATAATTAAAAAGGAAAATAAAGATATGTCATACAAATAACAGGAGAAGAGAAAGATGATTAAACTGTTGGTTGTTCAGTACTTTCGAACAGACATAAGCCAACTTTTTCTGCAAAGGGGCAGATAGTATTTAGGCTTCCCAGGCTCTAGGGTGTGGCACAACTCCTAGATGTGACATGACTCCTCCATTTGGTAGCTGACCATCCTAAACACATCAACATTGCCATGTCCCAATAAAACTTTATTTACAAAATAGGACAGCCCAGTTTGCCAAACCCTACTTTAGGAGACAACTCATTTTCTGTATGTACCTGGACTATATTTGAGATGTTTCTATATTCACTGTGAATCCAGAGTTTACTATGCAAAGAGGAACTAGTGTGAAAGCAGATGTGGAGTTCTGAAGTCAACATCTGTTCATTACGCAGTGTTCTCCCAACACCCCATGGGTGTATCTCTTGGTTCTGCTCGTTATAATCACTCATGTTTGCTTATTAAAATGAATACATTCATTTTTTATTAGGCTGAATCATGTTATTATGAATATTATACTTCTGTGATACAGGGGACTGAACCCAGGGCTCAGGCTTATTAGGCAAGGGCTCTTTCTCTGAGCAATGACATAGACTGGTCTCAAACTTTTGATCCTTCTGTCTCAACCTCCTAAGTATCTGTGATTACAGATGGAAATATTATAACTCTTTAAAAAAGTTGTCTCAGGGCCAGGGATTTAGCTCAGTGGCTTTGCTTCAGCCTTAGAGGTGGTCACACTGGAGGCAAGGTGTCCACATAAAAGCTGCAGGCATGCAGACCAGCGCACATTACCTTCAGACTGACATCTGTCCAGTAGATGTGGTTGTTGGACACGTCAAAGTCGAGTGCAGAGGCCTCCTTGATGCCCGTGAGAGGGATGGCCACGTCGTTGTTGTTGGTCTCCAGGGAGATCCTGTGGATGGCCGCCCGGCTGGTAAACACCAGGAAGGCCTCAGGGACAATACAGGTCTTCATGTCACTTAGCAGCTCCTGCCCAATGGGGCAGCCACACTTGGTGGCACGGGGTGTAAAGAAGCACAGGTGGCTACATCCCCCGTTTCCATCAGCACATGGGTTGGTTCCTGGAAGCAGATGAGCAGGTCTAGAGATCTACAGCCACAAAGACAAGGACACACACTCCACCTCTGTGGCTGGCTTTATTGCTGCCACATTTCAGATGGAGACATAGCAGGGGCAGGGACAGGTGAGAGGAAAGGTGTGTGGAAGAAGACCCTGGCCAACCGGAGCTCTCCTCGGCATGACCCAGGCGCAGTGACAGCAGGCTCCAGCCCTGTTTTATCTCACTCCACTCCAATTTTGTCTTGTTTTTTTAGTCCTGGGGACTGAACCCAGAGTTTCTGATTAATTGCATCTCCAGCTCTCTATATCTTTTTTTTTTTTTTTTTTTTAGTTTTTATTTTGAGACAGGTTTCAATGAGAAGCTAAGTTTCCTAGGCTGGGCTCCAATTTGTGATCTTCCTGCCTTGGCCTCCCAGAATACTGGGATTCCTGGCATGCACCATCACACCCAACTTTATCCCAATTTTCCAGTGAAGAAAACTGATGCACGGCCAGGCTCTGAAGGCAACATGCTCAGGATGTCAGGGAGCAGTTTGGTGCAAACCCAGGCCGCCCAACCTCCTAGCCTGAGTTCTGCACCACCCAGCAAGGAAACAGCATCCCTCAGGCCAGCAACTAGCCAAGCTCCGCCTCCCTGAACCTTGACCCCTGGCCTACCAACAGATGGCTTCTGAGATTCTCCCAGAGGCTCCAAGGTAATGACACTCTTAGAGACCTCTAAATCTTAGATGTGTACAGATACTCAAAGGTACCTCTTTTTTTTTGGTTTGTTTTTTTAAAGCAGACAATAAATAGTGTTCACTTACTTTAGGTCAACCAATTTTCTCACTCTGCTACTAACATGGTGTTAAAATCAGCTTTAATTTAGTGTTTACATTAAAAAAAAAAAATCCTTTTCACCCTATCTCTTATAAAATCATGAGATTCAAAGAAAGGGGGAGGTAATTTCTCAACTTTAAATCACAGTCCCATGGAGACTTTTTTCCTGTCTCCCAAGTTCTTTTTCCGGCTGTCTGAACACTCATTCAGAGGCGGTCTCACTTCTCACAGTGGATAATGAGTGTGTTTTTGAAGACGGCTATTAAAACTAAACCTGTCCCATCCACAGCCTTGGCTTCTGGAGCACAGACTGGATAAAAACCTGGCCACAGTGACAGGAAGTACAACCTTCCTCAAGATCACCCACATCTCCCCATAGGTGTCTGCTCACCTGTCCCTCTTGCCAGGGATGCCCTGGCCCACCTGCTAGCCCCTCAGTTCTGAGCTCAGGCCCCTGCCTCTACCTTAGAGCCAAGTGTGCTTCTGACTCATAAATGCAGCCACCAGCCTGGCAGCAGAGCTAACCAGAGGGGTCTCACCCTCTAGACTATATGCACTCAACTATAAGCTGGATCCGCTATCCTTCCATTCTCCCATTCAGGAAGCCTCCCTATTGCCTCAGTCACACAGGCACAATTCTAGGCCACAAGCCCCCCATCAGTAAGAGGATCCTGCCTGTAGAGCGAGCACACAATCCCACCTGTGTACCTGGACATAACTCGCTCCGACATAACCTGCGGCGCTGCACTTGGAATGTTGCTCAAAGACAAATGGTCATGTCAAACAAAGGTCTCCTAACAAAGCTCTTAGCTGATCCTGGTTTTCCAGTAAAAGGCACACATGTGAGTGTCCCAGCCTGGCCGCAGTGGACAACTGTCACAATGACAAAACCAAGGCACAGCCAGGAGAATCCTGGGCCTCCCCACTCATGAGCTGAACAGCCTTGCCTCCTCTCCCTGGTGTCAACAGGGAAGCAACTCTGATTAGCATATAGCATAATGGGCACTCTGACCTGTAGCCAGGGCTAAGGTGCTCAGCAATATTAGCTACAATTATTACCAACACTCTTAGTCCATAACCACTATCTAGTCCATAGCCCTGAGCCAAATGCTGTCTCCCATTCCTACCTGTCCTTAACCTTAACCTTGTTCATCCAATCGGCTTGTGCTATCCTGTCCATCTGAGTGTGGCCCTTGCTGGACACTCATGTCACTTCATCCTTGGCTTCCCCAGACTCACCAGTGACCTTGGCCACGTTCACGGCTTTGAGCCCCATCAGGTCAGGCAGCTGATCAATGATGACATCCCGGCTGGCCTTGACCTTGTGTACCCGCTCAATGCTGCGCCGCTGCCAGTCGGTCCAGTAGATGAAGTCCCCCAGCAGAGTGAACCCAAAAATGTGAGGGAGCTTGTCCTCCAGAAGGGTCCGCCTCTTTGTCCCATCCACGTTGATCACCTGCGAGATGGGAGGGACAAGGTCTGGGGGGTGTGGCTGGGCCACTGGGAGCAACCCTGACCCTGCTTGGGTCTGAGCTGCCCGTAAAGAGACTCCCAGGAGCTTTTGCTTTGCTCACACTTTGCTGTGCTGTACAAGTGATATTTTCTTTTTTTTTTTAGGTTTTTTGAGACAGGGTCTCACTTTGTAGTTCAGGCTGGCCCTGAGCTCAGCCTCAAACTCACAGCACAGCAATCCTTCTGCCTCTGCCTCCCGAGTGCTGGGATTACAGGCGTGAACCACCACGCCTGGCACTGTGGTATGTGGTACTGGTTGCTGCTAGGCGTGAGTCTCCACACCCAGTATAGTATGTGGTTACCGGGGATTGAACCCGGGTCCTTGCGCTTGCAAAACAGGTGCCAGAGGGCCGGGGATATAGCTCAGTGGTTCCGGCGCCTGTCTTGCAAGCGCAAGGACCCGGGTTCAATCCCAGGTAACCACATAACAATACTGGATGTGGAGACTCATCCCAGCGGCAACCAGTACCACATACCAGTGCCGGGCGTGGTGGCTCACGCCTGTAATCCCAGCACTCGGGAGGCAGAGGCAGGAGGATTGCTGTGACGTGAGTTTGAGGCTGAGCTCAGGGCCAGCCTGAACCACAAAGTGAGACCCTGTCTCAAAAAACCTTAAAAAAAAAAAAAAAAACAGGTGCCAGAACCACTGAGCTAAATCCCCGGCCCTACAAGTGACATTTTCATCATGATGTCGCATCCTCAGCTCATGGGGTGGGGCTGGGCCCACCTCGGGGTCCTTCCACAGCCTCTCACCTGGCTGTGGCTGCCTACAGTACAGCACCAGGTCTCAACCAGGAGGACTGTCAGGACTGTCAGGACTGCAGCGGCACAGTGTGGGAGACTCAGAGGTGAAGGAGACCAGCACAGAGTTTCAAAAGGCTGGGCAGCTACAGGACACAAGCAAATTCTTCCCACCTCTCTGAGCATTAACTCAGACGCAGATGAACTCTGAGGCTGCGTCCTGTTCAAAGTCCAGACCTACAGGGCGAAGGCCCTTCCCTCTGCTCACTCTGGGATGGCACAGCTAAATAGTTTACCTGAGGTCAATACTGATGAAAAGCAACCACCGCAAAAGCTCAGGGACCATTGTCAAACAAAATGCCTTAACTTTGGCTACAGTCCCTGGACAGGTGGGATTCTGAGGATCCTGCAGAAGTAATACGAACCGCCCAGGCTCCCGTGACATGACAAAACACGAGACAACTAGAGGCAAGTCTCAGCGGGCCTTGGCGCAAGCGTCCACTTCTAGCTCTTTAGAAAAGCTACAAATGCTATTTTGCAGGAGGCACAAATACAACATGGCCAACGTAGTGAGCAGAGGCCTGACTCTGTGCGGCTGGACAACAAGGGGCAACGCTGCTCAGTCAGCGGGGAAGAACCGGCAGCTCTGGTGCCTCAGTCAGGGGCCTCACTGTACTGCATCCCTGCACCCCACACCCAACATCCATCCCTCAACCTCTGAGAGGAACAGACTAGACAACAGCTAAGTCACCCGGGCAAAGTAACAAAGAACGAAGGCTGGACCACAGCCCAAGCCACTGAGTCACAATCAGATTCATGAACACTGATCGCAAGCAGACCAGGCCAAACATCAGCTGTACATAAAAGTGGGAGCTTGGGCTGCACAACACTCTGTGCTGAGCAAAGACACAGAGGGTGGTGATGGATGCTTGGTCCACACTGCCCAAGGGTTCTTGGTTGCATTTTGCCCCCCTAAGAAGAAGCATCATAAAGATGATGGAGACACAGCCCCTTGCCATGGAAAAGGCCTGGCTGGTTAAAGCTGGGCAGTACAGATAAGAGAAGACAGCAGCCCATCAGAGGTGCCTTGTGACACACCCCTCCAGGACTCACAATACCAGGGCCAAGGAAAGGACCAGAGGTGCAGTGTGTGCACACTGGGAAGAAAATAATCCACATCAAGGAAAAGGGACACAAAATTTAAATCGACCAGGTCGGCATTCTATCTTTAAGAGATTTGTTTTTCTGTTTCCACACTTTAATTTTCTTTGACATAAATTTCCAGATTTGTTAAACTGAACTGAGGCAGAGAGTACATCTGTCCTGATCTCATTCAAAACAATGAGAAGAAGCCCTTAGAGGATCCAGGAAGACCAAGGGTGACAGGGCACTGGCTGGCGGCCACTTCCTCTCTCTACATCTTTGCTCCCCACTTCCTTGTGCCAACACAGAGTCAAAAGAGGCTGCGCGCTGCTGCTGGGCGGGGGCCAGGCAGAGCCAGGGAGGACAGGATGCAGCTCTGGCTGATTCAGGGCATCCTGGGCAGGGAAAGCCTCCTTCAAACCTCTGCCCTGGGAAGCCACACCCTGCCCCACCCCACTGCACACAGATTAAAGAACCTCTGACAGCCTAGCCCCCTGATGGCAAAAGTTAGAGCTTTCAGGAAGAACAAGTAGCCAGCTGTGGCACGTGTGCTTTGCCACCATTGGTCTAGAAGAACATGAGGCCTTCAGTGAGCAGTTCTTAGTTGTTGTCACAGCGGGCGAACGGAAAGGGTCCCACAGTGGCCTTTTTTTTTACTCTCGCTCTGGGGATATAACCAGAGCTTGTGCATGCCAGGCACAACCACTGAGCTACACCCCCAGCTCTTTTTATTTTGAGATAATATCTTACTAAGTTGTCCAGGCTGCCCTTGGACTTGAGATCCTTCTGCTTCAGTCTTGCAAGTAGCATGCACTATTGTACATGGGCTCCAAAGTAGCTTTTCAGTGATGATTTCCAGCACCCCGTGGCCAGCTGTAATTCATCTGTGAATCAGCTCTGCAGAGCCAGGACTTTCCTATATCTGAAGCACGAGGCATGGGGGACGGATTCTCAGGTGGTCTCTGCACCAGGTTAGCAGCCTCTACCTACCCTGGGCCGGATCTCTTCAGAATCTCTGAGGCAGGCTGCCCTCCTGGAGAGTACAAGATGAGACGCAGAGCGTGCCTGTCCTGCCTCCCAGAAAGTGACAAGTCAAAACAGAACTCAGAGTAGCAGGATCCAATCTCAAATGCTGATGAGCACTGGGGCCAGGACAGAACAGGAGCCAGAATTTGATGACTGGGGCGGGCGGGCAGGGTAACACTGTCTGCATAGGATAGAAAATATTTCCAGCTTTGAGGCCAGGACAATTGCAGGGGAAAACCAACCATGGAAAGCACACGAGACAGGTATGGCTGAATTCCAATGAAACCTTATAGATAAAATTTGGATATTGGATTTTGAATTGCATATAAATTCTATAGGTTATGAAATCTATTAAAAATATCAATCAAGGGGCCGGGGATTTAGCTCAGTGGTTCTGGTGCCTGCTTTAAAGTACAAGGGCCTGGGGCCGGGGAGTTAGCTCAGTGGTTCCGGCGCCTGTCTTGCAAGCGCAAGGACCCGGGTTCGATTCCCCGGTAACCACATAACAATACTGGGTGTGGAGACCCACACCTAGCAGCAACCAGTACCACATACCACAGTGCCGGGCGTGGTGGCTCACGCCTGTGATCCCAGCACTTGGGAGGCAGAGGCAGGATTGCTGTGATGTGAGTTGGAGGCTGAGCTGAGGGCCAGCCTGAACCACAAAGCGAGACCCTGTCTCAAAAAAAAAAAAAAAAGTACAAGGGCCTGGGTTGATCTCTGGTAACCACATACAATACTGGGTGTGGAGACTCATGCCCAGCAGCAATTAGTACCACATAGCACAGCAGGGGACATGGTGGTCCCGCCTGTAATCCCAGCACTCTGAGAGGCAGAGGCAGGAAGGAAGATTGCTGTGAGTTCAAGGCTGAGTTCAGGGACAGCCTGAACTACAAAAGCAAGACTGTCTCCCCCCAAAAAATTAATCACTCTCAGTTTGAATGTGGTTTAAAAGCAGGCAGTAGGGGCCGGGGATATAGATCAGTGGTTCCGGTGCCTGTCTTGCAAGCGCAAGGGCCCAGGTTCGATCCCCAGTAACCACATAATCAGTAGCACATACCACAGTGCCAGGCATGGGTGGCTCATGCCTGTAATCCTAGCACTCGGGAGGCAGAGGCAGGAGGATTGCTTTGGTGTGAGTTTCAGGCTGAGCTCAGGGTCAGCCTGAACTACAAAGTGAGACCCTGTCTCAAAAAAAACAAAAAAACAAACAATAAAAGCAGGCAGCACGCTGGATTTGTCTGTGGGTTATGCTTGCCAGTCCCCGCCCTGAGATCTCCCATGCTTTGATTTTTTATGAGAAGAAATTAGGCCTAAGGGGCTACATCCAGAGACAGCCACCCACCATCCAGGGCCAGCTCTCCTCCCACAACCCTCTGCTCTGTCTTCTCTCTTGCCTTCCTGGCCCAGTGGATCCAGAGGGGGCAAGCCAGCAGATCTGAGGCGGGAAGAAAGGGTGGACAGATCCCAGGGAAGCCCACCGTCAACTGTCTACAAGTTGGATCACATAAAATTGGAAGTTATCAGATGTGCCAATTCCTGATAATGACCCTCTATTTCCTATGATGTGGCTGTGCAGAGCTATGGACCAGTTCTCCAACAGCACGTGTTTAATGGGAAGAGTCCGGCTCCTGAGGGAAAGATAAATGTGTTCAGGCACAGACTCTAACTGAAACCCACTACTGTGTCTGGGCAGGGTAGTGCACAGCTCTGGGAAGCTGAGGAGGGAAGATCATACGTCCAGGTCTAGCCTGGGCAACTTAGACCTTCTTCCAAAAATAAACCAAAACATGAAATGGCTGAGGATGTAACTCAGTGTAAAGGCCCTGGGCTCAATCTACAGAAGGAAAGCAGAGGAGAGGGAAAGAATATAGTGATTTTGTTTCACTCAGAGATGGATTTTGATCACCCAGCTCTGCAGTCTAAAGGCCAGCACACTGACTAAGCCTCTCCTTCAATGAGTATTTATTCTAAACATGCCCCATGTCACCTCTAGCTGCTTAGAAAAATAACAGGGGAGGGGACACAAGCCTAGTGAGGAGCAGCTAAGGACCCCAAGAGCGCATGGGTGGGAATAACAGCACTCCTGACATGGAAGTGTCCTGTGTGCCCTCTAGGGGGCAGCATAGAGATACCAACTCAAACTGGGTTTCCCAGAGCTTTGCTTTGAGAAGCAAAGGCTATCCACATATGACAGTGACTCTAGTGGATGAGGTGAACACACAAGCCCGGATAGATTAGACTGTCCCATTTCAGAAAGGAAGACCTTCACCAAAGGGCCACACATGGTCTTCAAAGTACATGGCTGAGGCTGACCCAGGTTTCCCTAGGAAGGACCAAGGAACAAAGGTCTGAGACATGGGAAAGGGTTCTGGACAAAAGGAACAGAGTAGAGAGGCCCCACTGGGCTGTCAAGGGCCTGGTACCTACGGAAAAGCACAGAGGGAGAGAAGAATAGGGCCCAAGTGTCATCAACCAGGCACCCCTTAAGGAAACAACAGACCCCGGTCACTTTTACAAAGGAAGTCCATCTAGTGGTACATGACTAAACCCATGGTGGGTCTAAGGAAGCCTCCAGATGGACATGAAGGCCCCCACGGGCAAGGAGACAAGAGTGTAGGAGACAGAGTCCACACTGTATACTCCAGGGTCCCTGAATGGGCTAAAAATGGCTAAGGGCATCTGCGGGGCGGGAAATTCCAACCCTAAGTGCTCTAGTCTTAGGAAGAAGGTTAAGGAGGCAACCCATTGGCAAAACCAGAATCAGACTGGAATTTCTAGCCCAGAAGGCTGGAAGGACAAAAGGAGCCACCTGAAGGAGCTACAGGGAACACGGAGGCCAGCCCATGCCTATCTGGACAGGGTGGTCCCTGAACACAATCGCACCTTGCCGGCATCAGGAATGACCTGGATGGCCCAGCAAGTGGGAGAGGAGCTCAGGGCCAAGGAGGCAGCCAGGCACTGGCTTCAGCCCACATTCTGTGGCTCTCAGCTATCACCCACGATGACATCGCCAACTGGTCACCGGGTAGGGTTGCCATCCCGTGTGTAAGCTGCGGATGCCCAGAACTTGATTTGTAGGACAGCTGTCACATAAAGGGCCAGCAGAAGGCTGCCCAGACCTCCCCACATCCTCCACTGCTCCGCCCTGATTAAGGTACTAAGGCCATCCAGATGAAATCCATTTTGTTAGCTCGATACTTCTACACTTTTGTCCTTCCATTCATCAGGCATGGCAACCTGGGACATGGGAGCTGGGACTGGGAAGCCTGATTCCTCCTCAGAGGGAGAGCCAGTTTACCCTGGGCACAGCGCCTTTTTTTTTCAATGCCAGTCTCTGCCTCCAAAGCCAGGACACACACAACAAGCTGAATGGGACCCTTCCTCCCTCTCAAAGCCTAGCGATAGCAACTGCCTCCCACTGGCGCTCAGGTTTACTAAAATATGGCTTGGCCACGTCATTCTCTTCTGACATAACCTCCTAGAAATGTCACCAGGTTCAAAGCACGTCATGCCTCTTTCCTGACCCCTCACACCTTTCCTGACCATCTCTTCCACTGGGGGTGTCCAACAACATGCCCAAAAAGGTAAGCACATATCCTAGCCCTGGAAGGGCATGTGTCAGCTGCTCCCTCAAAGGTTTCAAGACCCCTAGCCCGCAGCAGCCACTGTGCCTGGGCTGACTGTCTACTGCAGTCATCTATGTGCTTGTGCAGCAGCCCCCCATGCCCTGAGCACAACTAATGGATAGTAAGTGCTCAGTTCTTGTCTGAAAGGTGAACATCCAAGGCCCAAACCTGTGGGCAGATTCCCAAGCGTACTTCCCAAGACCTGCCACTGTGCAGGCTGCGGATTTAGCTCAGTGGTTCCAGCACCTGTCTTGCAAGTGCAAAGGCCAGGGTTCGATCCTCCAGTAAGCACATACAATACTGGGCGTGGACACTCACACCCAGCAGCAATCAGTACCACGCACCACAGTGCCGGGCGTGGTGGCTCACGCCTGTGATCCCAGCACTAGGGAAGCAGAGGCAGGAGGAGTGCTGTGACGTGAGTTTGAGGCTGAGCTCAGGGCCAGCCGGAACCACAAAGCGAGACCCTGTCTCAAAAAAACCTAAAAAAAAAAAAAAGAACAGACTCCACGGAGAGCCAAAAGCAAGTTGCCAACAAACCCATACAGAATGACGCCACTTAAATCAAACCTTGCAAACCACTCAGAACAAGACTACATGCTGTTGTGGGGGGAGGTGTTGGGGGTTGGTTTAAAAACTCCAAGCTGTCTTTAACCACTCGGAAGAGAGTCACTGAATTCAGGACAGGGTGGCATCTGGCTTTCACAGCCTCAGTGTTTATGTCTTACACTGTAGGGTAGATTCAAAATCCTGTTAGCAGCAAAATCATCTTTCTTTTCTTTTTTGAGAAATTCTGTTACTTTTTTTTCCCGATAACTCTGTGTTTTGAAAGAAGCAGCAGCGGTGCGGGGGCTCCCGCACCCTTCCCGTGACGACATCTTGCCATGTGGTACAAGGCCATTAACTCTCCACGGACCTTCTCAAGGCCTCTCTGGGCATCACAAAGTATTGTCATAAACTACACTCCAAGGATCCCATCAGTCAGACAGCATGCGAAGGGACAGCGAGCCCCATACCAGGCACATGTGAAGGCACAACAATGCCAGGCCTGGCCTCTGGGGCTTCGCATCGCATCAATCGCCCTTGTCCAGCAGCTCCCTCTCCGTCCACGGGCCTCCTCGGAGCAGGACTTACCTCAATTTTGTCTGTCTTGGCATCTCCCCAGTACAACTTGCCCTCCTGCAGGTCCAGGGCCAAGCCATTGGGCCACCCAAGGGAGGTGTTTACCAGGACATGCCGCTCTCGCCCATCCAGGTTGGCACACTCGATTTTGGGTTTCTCCCCCCAGTCTGTCCAGTACATGAGGCTACAAAAGAAGCACCCAAGACAGCATCAGTCTCACCTGTCACCTCCCCAGTTCCAGGTGTGATTCTCCCCGCACACACACACACACAGGAGGGCTCAGGAATCACTGGCAGGCTGATTAGGAGGAACTTTGATGGGTGTGTGCAGCTTGTGCCCCACAGGAATCGTGATGCTCCGAAGTGACACTCTTCCAAGTACCCTCGGACACGCAGGGACTGGGGGCTCATCTCCTGGCCCCAGGCTGACAGGAACCACCCTGTCAGGCTACTAGATGGAGGCAGGAGGACAAGCAG
>PVIR01041449.1:0-12741 GCA_004026965.1 Petromus typicus
GGTACAAATTCTCATTGTTGAATGCAATCATGATGTATATATGTAATGTACCAATAAAGATTTCAATTAAAAAAAAACTTAACACATGCTTATCTATAACAGAATTCATATTATTCCACAAAAGAAGCTAGTAAAGAAAACAAATGGAGTCATTACCATAGTCTACTTTAAGAATTTGGCATTTTACTCCCATAAAAGAAGAGAAAAATGTACTTATTAAATTTCATCATAGTGTATTCTCTATTAATTTTAATTAGATCCTATTAAATATTCAAGAATTCTTTTGACTGTTAACCAGACTTACTTCTGAAATGTATTCTTAATTATAGATGGAACTGCTTGCTTGTTAGATTTACTTTGAGGAATTTTGTTTCATTTAAGTATTGTTCCAATGTGGGATCTGATGGCATATCCTCAAAGAAGATACCACAGGGTGACACATTGTGTACATAGCACCAGTGAAGGACAATGAACAGGACAGTGTGGGAATAAAAGGGTTGGTGATTCATGCAACTGGCACCAGATTTACTAGTCACCACAAGCTCTTTACCTGTAGCCACTGAAATAAAACTCATCTATCAAGACAACAAAGGAATACATTTCTCCAGTGATAGCTTGTGAATTGCTTTTTCATGAATCCTTCAAAATAATCTTCAAAAAAAAATTTCATAAGAGAAGCTGTTTAGTGTGAAAAAGATTTATAGAGACCAAGAGTTAAACTCCCATCGCATAGATAGAAACATTCACAATAACTGTACTTGAAACTGCAGCAAATAGTTGAGTTAACAAGTGGTATGCTTATTGAATTTCCTATTCACTTAGTTTTCTTTCTTTGTGCATATTTCACTCTAGATTAAGATATCAGAAAGTTATATCTGAAGGAAATGACAAATAGGATTTCTAGGAGAAATATTTGGGTAGGATATTTCTAATTCTTACAAATGGAAGCATTTGGAAAGCTTGAAATTTCAAAGAACTGTACCAGTGATTTAGATCTGGAGATGGTATGTCTAGTGAGTAGCTGGAAGCCACAGGACAGTCAGTGGTGACAAACCATAGGAGAACTGCTTTGATAATTTAAAAAGTTTGAGGTTTATTCTGAAAATTCCAAAGATCCAATTAGAAATGATGTCTTAGTTTTTATTTTATTTTATTATCTTATGCCCCTAGAAATGAGTTTCACCAGCATAAAATCAAAGTGTTTTTAGCTGATCCTATAGGCAGGTTCCTACAGGAGTTTTCAAAATAAGAAACTTACTCCTGCCTTGTTTATCTTCTAGAGATGACCACCTTCCTTAGTTCATGACCCCTTCCTTCAATTACTCTTACTTCTTGGCTGCTGTCATCAATTCTGCTATTGACTCAAATCTTGTTGTAAAATACTTTGTGATTGTTTTGGGCCCACCTGGACAACTTCACATAATCTACCCAAGTCAGGATCCTCAGTTTCATAATTAAAGAAGGGATATCTTTGGGAAGCCATTATCCAGCCTTCCACAAATTGTGAGTAAAGATAAAACAGGACAAGTGGTTTATTTCAGATCTCTGATGCAATGAGAGTTAGAAGGAGAAAGGGAAGAATACAAAGGAGACAGTTACTAAATGCCTGATAATAAATGGCTTATTGTGTCTGTTAATATCCAGTGTTATCCCTAAAGGCTGTTGCTTTCTGTTCCATTTATAGAAACAAATGCTCTTCTGATGAAAAGCAAAAGCATCTTAGTTATCTTTTGACAGAATCTAGAAACTAACTAGATGGGGACAGATGTGATAAGTAAAAGCAAGAAATTTATTTCACTTTCCAAATTGGAACTACTTTATTAGAAACAGGACAGATAGAAAAGAAAAGAGAAATTATAGAGTTCAGTCAGTATCAGCAGATTTCAGAGCACCATGGTAAAAATTGGAAAAGGCAAATACTGTAGAGAGAAGTGGGCCTATGGCATGTTCTGTAGTCCACAGCTTTGCAGAGAGGAAAAGATACTTCTATTCAAATGATGCAGCTTCTACAGATGTGCGGTACGGGCCTGCCACTAACAAAAGTCAGAGAAGAAATCTTGAACTTAGTTTCCTACGGTGGTATATCACTTCAAAAGTTGACTTTGTTACACAATTCTGGAAAGGATGGCCTCATGGTGTTTGTGTGACAAAGATGGCTGCCTTCCTGTTTGTCCCTTGATGCAAAGTTCACAAACAAGAAACACATGGCAAAATTTTGTTTTCTCACAAGAAAAGTACAAAATAAGGATGCTAGTTTTGGAAATAAGAGCAGAAGGAGAGAAAGGGAAGTTCCAGACTAGCAGACATCTTCATATCTTCCAGGGGCAATCAAGTTGAAAGAGAGATGCCCCAAATCATAAATCATTGCTAGTGAAAGAAGAAAACACTCTCTACAGCAGAAATGGTCTTCATGGATATTTAGTGCATAACCAAAGTCTATGGCAGGGTTTTAAGTCTACCATTTGGCATTTATATTTTTGTAAATGTTTTCATGTATTAAATACCAAAGGTAAATTATTTTGGAATGATATGAATGAATCTATATTATTTTCTCTTAACAAAAGGGAAGTTACTATAAAGACATCTGTGTTATATGAGTTAGGGGTAAACACAGCTAGGAAACTCTTTAGTGCACATTTAAGTCGCAGCCTGTGAGAAATCTCTGGCAAGCTCCGTATCAGAAGGAAGAGAAAATGCACAATTTAAATTAAAATATTGTCCTTGACTTTCAAAATCAATTTATTTTGATACTGAATTAATTCCATAAAGTTCTCCTTGATCCTAATTATTTGAACCTATATGAAATGTTTTGACAGGGGAAAATACATTTTCCTTAGGTTCCATTTGTAGAATTTAGTTATCTATTCAATATATGTATTTCATTTAACTTCAGCTGATTTGAGACACCCAACTCTCCATTGGGAGGCACTTGGCTTTTCTCATAAATGTGTAATTTTCAGCTTGAAGAAACACTTACACCTTCAGGGAGCAATATATTCTCTTTTCCCAGTAGTTCCTTATTTTATTTACCCTGTCAAGTAGCCAACAAGAACATTTTCTCATACTCTACTAGATAAAAGTGAAGTTCAAGTATTCAGTTTTCCAAACTTTTCCAGATGAAAATTAGAAAATACTCTTTAGCAAAGTAACTAAGAGTAGTTCTTACTGAGCCATAAACCACCTGTCTAAAATGATCAATTAAATTAGCTCCTGCAATAAAGTCAGATTTAAAAAAATAGAGAGAGGGAATACATTTTGAAAGTGTTTGCATTTTTTGTTTGGCATCCTGCGAAGTGTTAGAAGAAATGAATTTGATTTTTGCAGCATGCATTTGTTAATTGGTCCATTTTGGAATCACCTAACCATGAAACACTAGAAATGTTCTCTTTCTTATTGGTCATTTAGTGAGCTGTATAAAATTGAATATGGCAAATTCTGATTCTTTAGATTGTTATTTGCTCAAAACGAGCAGAAATAAAGCCATCAGAAATGTTCCTTTCAAATGAATATTGAATAGAAACTAGTTATATCTTTCCAATAAAGCAATTTCTTCCTTAGTTAGACCGGTCTCGGTGAAAGGGAAAATCCTGTTTCATTGCCATTCTTCCACCCCTCGATTATGTCCAAAGCATATTGTACATAGAGATATCTCATCATGGACACGGTAATAGTTCTGCTCCAGACAGTTTCCACCTGACTGCACTTCTATTACTGCGGATAACCTTGAACTAAGGAACAGCATTCACAATTTGTAAAAATATAGGGGAAAAAGAGCTCTTCTGTATAAATCCAGAATTCTAAATATGTGAAGTATGGATGAATTCCATAACTTCAAAAGTGAATGTGAAATCCTTTTGCATGTGACCCTTATGGGAAAGATTACTTCCTGGTTGCTCGCGGTGAGAAAGTTTTCTTCAACACAGTATTTTTTGTCGAGTGTCATATATTTGCAAAACATTGCCTTGATGCTTCCCCTGTGGCATGGAACATCAAACTTATTTTAACTAGAAAAAGCTAAAGATTAGAAGTCTAGCTTAGTAAGAAGCACTGTCCAAAACTGAAGGCTGATGAGTTTTGTTAAACTGGGTCAGGGCAATCGGAAATTAATTCAGAGAATATGGCTCAGTGAGGAGACATTAAAGAGGTAAACTACACTTAAGTACACAAAGTGAGAGATCGAGGAACCACTATATTATAGGGCTATTACTACTGGCCCTGAGAATAATGCAGTGTGCAAACGTTAGCTAGTCAATTAACACGCCCATGCCTGCCTCCTTTTCCTCTTCTTTAAACAAAGTGATTTGAATCGCCTCCTACATAAGAATCCTCTCAACTGCAATCAGAAGGAGAGACAGAATTAGTGAGCACATGTATAAAGAATTTATATGAATGTTGAGCATGGCATTCAAGGTGTGCATGCTTTGATCTCTTTTCTGTCCTGCCACGCACTAGTAAAGCAGCACTTAATGTGTGTCTGCTTCTAGCCAGAGAAAGAGAAAGAAAATAATCATTAGGTTCTCTTAAATCCATTATTTTACAAAAACAAAGGTCTATATAAAATCTGAATGCATGAAAAAATTAAAATGTATCCTATAACCACTTTGGGCTAGGCCTGGGTCTAAATTTCATCCTCCCATCCATCTATCCATCCATCTTTTATCAGTATATTCACCCAGCTGACATGTATTATATACTTAATAAGTTCACAGCTTCTTTAAGCACTTGAAAAACACTACTGAACAATACAGGCCTTACTCTTCTTCATTTAATTGGTATAAATCAGGGGATATATTAAATAACACACAATTAGTTAATCAGACTTGTGAAGACTGCCATATAAGAGAATATAGAGAGTAATAATAATGTACCACAAGATGCTGTTTTCTTCACATAAGGAGAACAAACTTGATTACTCTTGCACAAGCTAACCTCTGTTCAAAGGAAGCTGGAGATATAAGATGATTGAAAAGTCAAGAATGGAAATTATTTTTCAATGTTCAACCATTTGCAAAATTATATTATCACAATATGAACGCTACCGGCTTCTGAATAATCAATCATTACATTTACAAAACTCCTCATGCCCGTTATGCCTTCAAAGAAGTCACGAGAAAGATTTTGTCCTTGTGAAGACAACCAGAAGCACAGTAACCTTTAATATCCTATCGGTATTCTAAGTACACTCAGGCAATAAAGAAGAACAATAACAACTAGGTCCTGAAGGAACCAACAGATTCAGCCTTTATTTGGCAGAGAATGGTATGCAATTATAAAGCTATCAAGACTCTAAACCCATAAATTTAATTAAGAATAAAGATAGGTGAGTACTGAAATACTAATGAGAAAACTTTGTTTTCTTTTTAATGAAGTTAGGCAGTTATGACCCAAGATTCCATTCTGAATTAGACTGACTGGTCTTCTACCTTGGTTTATCTAGGATGGAAAATATTCCTGGATGCAGGAATTACAGTATTGAAATCTGGAAATTTGTGGGTAAACAAGGATGGGTTTCTGTCCTACATATCTTCTATAAAGTAGGATAATATAAGATGCCCATTCTAGAAGGTTCTGAACCACTTCAATTCACTTTCTTTATTCACTCAGCAAGCTATATATATATATATATACACACACACACACACTATGTCCACTCATCCTTCAAAAGGGAATATTTTGCAATTTATTAATGACTCATCAAATTCTTTTTCTAAGCAAGGACTATTTTGGCAAAGCAGTACCAAGAAACAAACGTGCCTAAGCACTAAATACTCTACCGCCATCACTTGTGAATAGCACAGCACACCAACTGGCTGGCCCATAATGTGCCAATGCTGCACTTGGATTCCAGCTCCATTTCCCGCTCAACTCTGTCCAAAATTATTCAGCTAGGAAACATCAGTATCAATTAACTCTCTGAGCTTCAGTTCGCTCACTTTTAGAGAATCTTCATTTTTCTTTGTCACAGTGAAATAAAGTCTTCCGGTGTTGTGTTTGGTAGAAGAAGATAAAAGTAAAACTTAAGCTGTCAGATAAGTCTTATACACAGTATGTGGCTATATGGAGTGTTTCATTAAGTTTTTCACAATGCCTTATAAAGTATGAATCACTGTTACAACACACACACACACACACACACACACACACACACACACACACACACACAGCACAATCATCTCTCAGAATCTGTAGCAGATTGATTTCAAGACCCAAAATACCAAAATGCAATGATCCCTGCATAGTGTTTAAATATAACTTTTACACATTCTTCCAGACACTTTCAATCATCTTGACTACATTTAATACCTAAGACAATATAAATACTATGTAAATAGTTGCTAAACTATATTCTTCCAAGAATAATGAAAAAAGAAAAACATGATCAATGCAAAGCCAATTCTTTTAAGTATTATCAATCTGCACTATTTTAGATGAGTAATTTGCCTACACACTTATGATAAGCCATCTTTTTAATGCACCAGTTTACAGTAACTGAATTACCTTCTAGTTTACTAAGGAATAAATAAGATAAGTACTGTTTTCAGGCATTTGTTTCTTATCATACATTAGCTACCAAAATCAACACCATCCTCATAATAGCTACCAGTCTTGGAATATTCCTATCCTTTTCAGCATTAGGTATTTAAAATTTGTGTTTCACCTGTGAGCCCCTGAGGGTAATCTTGGAGCTACTATAGCAATATTTATATTCTCACTTTTGCTTTGCCTTAGGCCAACAGTCACTGGTAAGTAATAAATGTAGGGACTATGTTCTAACATGTGACATCTGCAGAAGGAGAATATGTAGCAAAGTGTTGATCTTCAATGTATTAGTCTCCTAAAAAGAATCAAGAGGTGTGGCACTTCCTCAGAAGACAGAGTGACAGTTACCCTCACCTAAGGAACAATATCAGAATTTCTCTCAAAAAGGGGTGGGAGCTACCTTCTGAATTTCTATTCTACTGCTGTTCTTCACAGGCAGAAATGTCTGGGAAAACAAATTATTTCAGAATCAGGATTTCTGGACTTTATCCATCCTTGAAATTTCAAAAAAAAAAAATGTCATAATTGGAGTAGGAGATATGAAGTCTTTGGCATCTTCCCAACATAGGGTTTATCCTAATAATTCAAATGACACAACTGATATATTACTCCACAATATATTTCTTTTTTTAAATTGATTTCTTATATCTATTTACCCAGAAAAATTATAAAATGTTTAATAAAAAGAGTAACAGCTCAATTGTACTCCAGGTTACAAGAAAGTAAGAAGGCATCCAACATGGCACGTAGGATGTGACAGCCATATATTAGAAAGGAAAGCAATATTTGCAAACTAACATTTCCAGAGAAATGGTCAGAATGATGAAGGAGACACAACTTCTGGGGTTCCAGTTCTTTGGGAAGAGTGTTGTTTTGATATGAATAAAATATGTGGTAGGCACTGGTGACATTTCATTTATAAAACTTTTTTAAAAGTTATTTAATATTTATTAGGCCTTTAATTTGTCCAAGAAAATGAAATGAGTGACTGGAAGCTATAAAATTGATTCCCAAGATTTTCAAATATTATCAAAAGTAAAACAACAGGCTGGGGATTCAGCTCAGTGGTTCCAGCGCCTATCTTGCAAGCACAAGGGCCCAGGTTCGATCCACTAGTAACCACATACAATACTGGGCATGGAGACTCACAAGGTATATCTACAAGGTATGTCCCATAGAATAACAGATTGGGGTTAAGTTAAATGGCTTTCCTTAAAAGACAAAGTGTGATAAAAAAATATCAAGGATGTTTAAATTTCTAAGAATGTATTAGTGAGATATATTGCCATAAAACTCCTCGAACTATTTCCCCATGTTTTTACACATTACTCTTGGCACTTTCTGAAGCAGTTTAGATGGACTGTTCTGTCTGTGTCTTTATTTACACTGTAGGCAGCCTCAATGCCCTCAATCAACTCACAAGATTTAGTTTTCATAGTCATTCTGACTTTAAGGAAGAAACAGATCCAGTGAATATATGTGGTGAATATAACATTATCATGTTTTTATGACACTGTTGGAATGCACTAGGCAGCAGAATTCACTGTATTTTTACTATGCCTTCTCAAGAGAGTTACAAAAGAGGACTTTCAAAATTGTGTTAATAGCAAGGCAGTGTATTTTGCATCGGAGTAATAACAAGGTGATATTACTATGTCAGTATTAATTTATTTATATTTACTTTTATTAGTGTATGTTCACTATACATAATGGTTACGTTCTTTGTGAAGAGTTGATTATATGTAAAAAAATTAACCTTAATTCTCTTTATGTCCTCTTCTCCTATCTTTTGGTCTATCTCTCTCTTTTTTTTTTTTTTCTTTTTTTTTTTTTTGAGACAGGGTCTCACTTTGTGGTTCAGGCTGGCCCTGAGCTCAGCCTCAGACTCACATCACAGCAATCCTCCTGCCTCTGCCTCCCAAGTGCTGGGATTACAGGCGTGAACCACCACGCCTGGGGAGTTCTTCTACATGACACAGATGTACTTTTTAAATGCTAGTGCACTGTTAGTTTCTCAGAAATTTTGAAATGAAAGTGATTATAATGACTGTTTAGCCAGTCAGACTCCAACATGTGGTGGGAAGAAAGCAAAAGTCAAATGGTTTTGGATGTGAAACTTTCTTGCTTCAACACTGCAAATATGCCCTGCTTTCATGTCACAATAAAATGTTCCATGGTGTATTTGCTTTTCCTAATATTACAGAAAAGGCCTAGATAAAAATTGATTTTCAGTTCAATTCACTTTTCATGACATCTTTTCAGATTCAGCAAATCTGTATTGAACAGATCTTATTTGTATTTTTTTCCCCCAAGCTTGGTAGGGGATTTTAACCATATTGTTTTGCTTTATCTTCCTATCAATCCTTTAAATGTGGGAGTATTATTTAGAAATTGAAGTTCAGAAAAGTGAAGCAGCTTGCCAACACATACATGGTAATAATTTTCCCAAATCATACCTAAACCCCAAATTAAGCTCCTTCCACAGTACATTCCTGATTCACTTGATGATTAAGTGCTTATCTGATCTTAGAGTTACAAGCAGAGTTTTAGAGAATAAAGTAATGAACTTAATTGTGTTGATAGCAAATAAAAAAACAAGCAAATCTACCTTTTAGCATGACTTTAATCTGGTGCCTCATCTAACCCTGATATAGTGAACATTACCAACACTGTTTCTGTTTCAACAAGGTGTTATAACAGATTCTCTCCCCCATGAATGGGATGAATGTTAGCACCTACAAACTTCCTTCTTGCCTGACACTTAGAATATGCCTTTCTGAAACTATTTTAACAAAGATTTTCAATTGATAGAAATATTATAACCCTATTTGTCATCCTCCTCAAAACAATTCAGTACATAAACTTTGTCTGATGATGGAGGAGAGAGACAAAAATCTTTAGCAGCCTTGCATATGGGAAGGAAACAATTACAGATTATCTCTGAACCACGACTGCCAATATGAGATGAGATGCATAACTAATCAGCCCAAGATATACAGCAGGTGAAGTGAGGAAAATGTGATTGTGAGGAATGTAACGACAGTTGTGATGTGCCTAATTCATTTCTCCTCTGGAACCCCAGCCCATCTGCTGTGGTTCAATTGAATATCAGAAGATGGAAAGAGGCCATCATTCATTAACTCGCCAAACTCCTCCAGGGCCTGACTCTGCCTTCATTTTGTTTTTGTTCTTGCACCAAGGACTTGGAAACCCCTAATGTTACTCTATGGGCTTCTGAGCTTTCCCAGCTAATATCTAATCAGTTTCTCTGCTAAAGGGAACAGAGGTGTGGAATGCTTTACACACAAAGCGAAGAGAGTCGAACATCTGTTAAAGCTGCAGAGAGTGGCCTTCACATTGGCTATGATAGATTAAAACCAAGAAAACATGGGCCTTAATTCTCATGTCCATGGGAACAGTCCTCTCAGGCTCTGCTTTTCCTAGAGCTCTCTAGGCTCATGCAGGTTTTCAACTCTAAGCATTCCCAGTCTGCTTCTCTAGGCAATACCTATGACAACTTCTGAATATTAAGGCTTGCATGAAATGAGTTGCTTAATTCGATCTAGTGCTATAAACTATATGGGAAAATTATTTATCAAGTACTGAGAAAATGGTGCTTTGTACTGAGATGTGCTTGACTGATTGTCCATTTGTACTTTAGGAGTACTGACTTATTTAGTCTCATATTCATTCTACACCTACACAGTAGATACTTTCCACACCTGATCCTGGAGTAGCTGTTAGTAACTCTGTAAAACTCAGTCCTTTTCAGCAACGTTTTCAAGTCGTTATAAGTACTTATTATTAATATTAGTACAACTGCAAGAATGTCCATTGTTTTCCTCTAGATGTCCTTATCTAATTGTGAATCTTGTCCCTATTTTCCAACTCTATCTAAATTTTAAACTCTCTACAAATGGTGAATGTCTGATTCACTCACCAGCTATCTACCCTATTTTAATTCATTCCTTGAAAAACTATATTTTATAAAATGATATAGTTTCCTGTTTCTATAAACCTTGCTTTATTCATACAAATTATTGATATTAGATAGTCCTCTGACTGTATGCCTAAGAATTAAACCATAAACAAGTATGGAAAAGGGAAAAGAGAGGGTTGAGAATAAGTAAAGAAGGGAAACAAAAATTTTGATGGTAAAAAAAGAAACAAAGCTAATGTATAGAGCAGGAAGGGGAATTGGAAAAAATGAGAATTAAATCATGACATGTATTGGTACAAGTTTTCAATGTTGAATGTGACCCTAATGTATATATAAAATGTGCCAATAAAATCAATTTTTAAAAAAGCAAAGCCAAACGTGCAAACACCCACCATATAGTGAAGAACCAAATTTTAACTTTGGACTCTAGTCCTAGAAAGATATCACTTGTGCTCACTAAGTTTGTGATTTTACAAATTTTTGGCAAGAAGAGTGGAAGAACAACATGTTTAATACTGTTAGAGATGAAATGTCTTTTTTAGTAGCATTTCCACTTTCTAAAAATGAAACAATATAAGAATATGGAATATTTAGATATCAGATTGATTCTGTGAATTTTATACATTTTTATAAAAAGGTTCCATTATAACATTTTCAAATTTTTAATTATACTTCAGAACATCAAATCCATTGAGTGACTGATCAGTGGGCCTAATTTGCAAGTTTATCTATTATAAATATAAAAATACCCACAATTATTTCATTTTTCCTCCACTAACATTCTAATCTAACTTAATATTTAGAATATCATCTCTAATCAATGTTGGTCTTCCAACAGTGTATGGATGGGGATGAAGAACTTCTAAATATTTTTGGTTAAAATTAAAAGTAGAGATAGCATTGTATAGAGAATACATACCTTGAAATATAAGAACTAATTCTTGTCATCACGGAGTATTTCTTATACTTGAAAAGGTTGCGCCAAGCATACCCCCATTGATTCCAATAGGATAGTGACTAAATGCTATGATTTTCCTACAGTTCCCCAAAACACATTGTAATTCTAAAGATTTTAGAACTGCTTGTGGAATGCAAAAGTTTTGTAACTTCAAGGGTTACATTTAAATATGTCTACCAAATTTCTTAAGAATTTGAGTTTATTTGGCATTGGAAAACTGCAAGTTCTGCTTTCCTGCCAGAAATTTTAAAAAACTGAAACCACTGGCGTGGACCACAAACAATAAACAGGATTAGCGCAAATTACACACCCTCCTCATTACCGCATTGTGGAAGAGTCATTCAATTGAGAAACAGTATTACAGGAATTATTTATACTGATGTGAATCATTTGGTCCATAAACAAATGAGTTTATGGTCAGGTCTCCAGGACCTGTTAGTCCAGGAGATTAAAAGCTAAGCAGATGTTTCACGAGAATAAAATTAGTTCGAGGAAAGAAACTGAAAACAAACTAATATTTGATGTTGGCATGTTGAGTGAGACATGGGAGCACTTTTGCCACTTCTGTACATCATCATTTATAAACAGCTTCAATGATCTTTTTAAAAAATTACTTCTTAAAAAGGAAGTTTCGCCTGAGAAAATGGATATTCAGGCTATCACTCTAACTCCCATCTCAGTGAGAGGACGCCTAATAGCTCCTAAAGATTAAAACGTGTGTCCCATAGACCCATTGTGATAAGTAACAATATATCCAAAAATTCCTTTAGTGCTGTTACTGAAATAGAGAGGAATTTTCTTAAATTTTGTAGAAAAATAATATGATTTCAAGATCAAAGAAGGAAAGAGATTTTCCTAACACAGTACATCAAGAAAATCAAACATGCATAATTTCTTTTCTAATCTTTATTGGTACATTACATAGATGCATCATGATTGAACTCCATAAAGGGGATTTGCACCAGTATAACACACAACTTAATTCTTATTTTTTCCCATAGCCCTACCCACCCTACCACCCCCATATATACATAAAATTTGTTTCCTTTCATTTTTGCTATAATCTCATCATTTTTACAAATCACCCTATTTTACTTTGAGTATTTTCTTTTTTTTTAAATTATCTTTATTGGTACATTAAATATACACATCATGATTGCACTCCACAATGGGGATTTGTACCAGTATAAGACACAACTTAATTCTCATTTTTTCCCATAGCCCCACCCACCCTACCACCCCCCCATATATATAAAATTTGTTTCCTTACTTTTTTGTTACAATCTCAACATTGTCCCCTTTC
>PVIR01041450.1:0-12769 GCA_004026965.1 Petromus typicus
CTCTTCCCATCTCCAGCTCTGCCCAAATTGTCGGTAACTGTTTATTTCTGAAGTCTGTCCGTAGAGGACACCTTTGGGAAGTCCTGCCGTTAGAGGACTCTCAAAAGCCTGCTGAGAAGCAGAGGTTTTGGCTTTCTACTCTGACAAAGGCAAAATACAAGTGTTCTGACTTCCCCAGTCTGATTTCTTCCTGTCATAGGACAGGTTTGACCCTGAGAGTACCCTGGCATTACCAGGACATTTGTCTTGGCTTTTTCCCTTAACCAGAGTTACAATGAGCAGAAAATGAAAATGTGTCTCAGAAAGATGCCCACCGGCCAGTCTCAAGTCTTTCTTACCTAAAACCCATTGGCCCTTTCAGACTAATGGAGGAGCAGGATGCGTACTCTGAAAACTATGTCCTGCAGGCCATCAGGATTGGACAAACCACACTTGTGGCTACAGCCCAAGACAAGATGGGGAGAAAAGTCACATCGGCCCCTCGGCACATTGAAGTAAGGAAATGGCCTCATTCAGAATTTGTACTTCATCTTATTTGGTATTGTTCATCCTTTTATGTCAAGTTTTCACAAGGTGAAAAATACTTGGTAGCCACGTGTGGTTGTGCACACCTGTAATCCCAGCACTCAGGAGGATGAGGCAGGAGAGGTGAAACAACTTCAGGCTTAGCCGAGGCTATGTGATGAGTCCAGGGCCAGCCTGAATGACAGAGCCCCGGGCCCTGTCTCAAAACAAAACAAAAACATCACAAATGTAATTTAATGGTCCCTTTTGCTCCAGTGAGTTGATGTAGTAATTATTTTTTATTTTTTACCATTATAAATAAAGAATGCATGTTTACATAACCTCTTTGCACATAATTAGGAAGTTTCCTTGTTCACTAATGATTCTCAGCCATTGTCCTTTTGGTTCTCTCCTTCAAGGTATTTCCTCCATTCAGACTTGTTCCAGAGAAAATGACACTGATTCCAGCTAACATGATGCAGGTGATCATGAAAGCAGGAAGAAGATAATGCTTGCCTCTTCCTTTTGCACGCACCCCCTGCTGCTCGCCACACAGCTGACTCTGATGGAGGAGGCTTTCCCCAGCCACAGGGACACTCGGCATCCGTGGTCCCTCCCTCTGTCGCCTCTGCATCTGCAGCCACCTGGGGTGGGGTGCCCAGGAAGTAGGGCAGTGAAGGGGCCAGGCCTTGTGCGTAGACTGTCAGGAAGGCTGTGACCCTGACCTGCTCGGCGCTGCTGTGCTTCAATCCTAGGTGACGTGGGAAGGTGGCCCTCAGCCCCAGTCCATCCTCCTCTTCTCCAGCAGTAATCAGACCGTGGCTGCCGTTAACAGGAGAGGGCAGGTCACAGGGAGAGGGGTTGGCACAGCTGTGGTCCATGGCACCATCCAGACGGTAAATGAAGACACTGGCAAAGTCATTGTATTTTCCCAGGTATCAGTTCTTCACATTGCTCTGCTTCTGCTCTTCCACTGAGAGCCACACTGGGGATTTATGGAGGAAAAGACGGGTGGGGGAGAACGTCAGCAGTCTAGGAAAAGCTGTCCAGAAAAAAAGCTTTAGTAGCTGGATGTGACGAGCACACAGTAATTCCAACACTCAAGAGGCTGAGGCAGAAGGATGGCTGTGAGTTTGAGGCCAGTCTGAACTGGATAGGGAGGCCTTATCACAAAAAACAAACAGGGCCGGGAATTTAGCTCAGGTGGTACTGTGCCTACCTTGGACGCACAGGGCCCAAGTTCAATCCCCAGTACTGCAAAAAAAGAAAAAATGAAAAACCCACAGAGTAGTTGGCAGTGTTATAAGGCATTATCCCTATCCTTAAGGAACTCTTTAAAAACAAAAACATATTGGGCTGGGGAGTTAGCTCAGTGGTTCCAGCGCCTGTCTTGCAAGCGCAAGGGCCGGGGTTCGATTCCCGGTAACCACATAACAATACTGGGTGTGGAGACCCCACACCCAGCAGCAACCAGTGCCACATACCACAGTGCCGGGCGTGGTGGCTCACGCCTGTGATCCCAGCACTCGGGAGGCAGAGGCAGGAGGATTGTGATGTGAGTTTGAGGCTGAGCTCAGGGCCAGCCTGAACCACAAAGCGAGACCCTGTCTCAAAAAACCTAAAAAAAAAAACATATCCATCACGTGAAAGTCTTTGCAGAATGTCAAAGATAGCACAACAAACTAGCTGTCGAAGCCCCTCTGCCCCTCCTGGCCTGAGCTTGCTCCCCACCCGTCGACCAGGACGAAGTACAGATTGAAGTTGTGCGGCTGAGGTCTGTCAGGATTGTTGCGGCAACTACTCGACTCATCACAGCAACTGAGGTGCGTATGGGGCTTTTCTGGCCCGTGACTGATGGTGCCAGGTGTAAAGGCAGACAACTCACTACCACTCACCCCTGCAGATGCCGGTATATGTCATGGGAGTCACCAGTACACAGAGCCCTTTCTCCTTCGGCAGTGCCCTCCCTGGGCTCGCCTTCCACTGGTCCCTGAGCAAAAGGGATGTGCTGGACTTAGTCCCCAGGCATTCAGAGGTAGGGGTTACCTGTTCATTGTGTTACCCTCATGTTAAGTATATTTCATCATGACTTTTCAAACGACTGACAGGGTCTCTGTGTAGTCCAGGTTGCTCTTGCCTCCCAAATGCTGGAATTACAGGCATGCTCCACAATGTTGGGCCAGTGATTAACTCATTTGCTAGGCCATACAATATTTTTTCCTAAACTGTTACAATATTATTACTTAATTACTTTTCCTTGTTTCTGGAAACCTGAAACCACATGAAGATGATTCAATTTGAATATTCAAATGATACTATATGATTTTTTTTTTTTTAAGGTTTTCTTTTTTGAGACAGGGTCTCGCTTTGTGATTCAGGCTGGCCCTGAGCTCAGCCTCCAACTCACATCACAGCAATCCTCCTGCCTCTGCCTCCCGAGTGCTGGGATTACAGGCGTGAGCCACCACACCCGGCACTGTGGTATGTGGTACTGGTTGCTGCTGGGTGTGAGTCTCCACACCCAGTATTGTTATGTGGTTGCCAGGGATCGAACCCAGGCCTTTGCGCTTGCAAGACAGGTGCTGGAACCACTGAGCTAAATCCCGGGCCCCGATACTATATGATTTTTAATATTTTTTGCTGGAAAGAGCTCTCAGAAGCAGTCTTGAGAGTATTTTGTATGATGTTACTGTATTTTGAGCCAATGCCTCATGTGCAGGTATCCCATTGGGCGCATAGAATTTAAACATAGACATGCGTGTGCAGAGACACACGTTAGTGATACTCACAGCCATCCTTGCCCTGCATGACAGCAAAGCGGTCTACAGCCAGGTAGCTCTGCAAGGCACTGCAGCATAGGCAAGCTCCCCTGTTGCCCTCCTAGGAATGGGGAGGGCAGGGGCCATGTGCCCTGAGGCTGCTTCAACCACTGCTGGTTCCGCCTGTCAGTGGCAGATCTAAGAAGGATAATTGACTATGCTGCCATCCCTGACTCCCTGGTAGCTGGTGCTACTCACTGGCCTAGTTCAGTACCTGCTGTGTCTGGAACTGTGAGGGCCCTCAGATAGACTTTAAGAAAATTCACAGTGTGATTTAGGATTTTATGTTTTTGAAAATAGTTTGATGTTTTTATGAACGTAACATCAGACCTCAGAGAGTAAAAATAGAGCCTGGTGTGGTGGCGCACACCTATAGTCCCAGCACTGGGGAATCTGAGGTAGGAGGACTGCCTGAGTTCAAGGCCAGCCTCAACTATGTAGTAAGACCCTGTTTCAAAAAAACAAAAAACACAAGAAAATGGGGAATGGGGCAGAGATTTAGCTCAGTGGTTCCAGCACCTGTCTAGCAAGCAAAAGGTCCTGAATTCTTTCTCTGGTAACCACATACCACAATGACAGGCGTGGTGGCTCACGCCTCTGATCCCAACACTTGGTAGGCAGAGGCAGGAGGACTCCTGTGAGTTCAAGGTTAGCCTGGGCTATATAGTGAGCTCAGGACCAGCCTGAACTACAAAGCCAGCACCTGTCTCAAAAAAAAAAAAAAAAAAAGTTTTTCTGTCGCAAACAGCTAAAATAGAAATCAGATTGTTACCTGGGTTTGCTGGCACTCACCAGGTGGCCTGAGGAGAGGTAGTCACTTCAGTCTGGGCTCTGCTTCAGGAAAACTGGCCCACCTTGGTGTCACAAATCAGTGTCAACAAATAAAGACTCAGCATTAGACCCCAGAGAGAACAGCTGCAGGACCTGGAATTTAGAATGTCTCTGGAGCCAGCTGAAAAGAGAAATCTGGGCAAAGTGAAAACACGTACTTAGTATCTTTCTAAATGTATCCTAAGTTTATAATGGAAGGAAACGTTTGGGTTGCTCTTCCATCTGTCAGGGACTTGCTTGGGCCTGATTTACCTGAAGCTAAAGAAAGGTGAACTGCTGGAGAATAGTGGGGGTAATTCAACATAGAGATTTGGCTTTGCTCTTACGTAACAAATAGGGGTTTGGTGAGAGTAGGGAGCGACCTCGCCCTTTCTTCTGTTTTTCTCTTTCTTTCATTCTCTTATGTAAAGCATCATTCTTTTTTTTTTTTTTTTTTTTTGAGACAGGGTCTCGCTTTGTGGTTCAGGCTGGCCCTGAGCTCAGCCTCCAACTCACATCACAGCAATCCTCCTGCCTCTGCCTCCCGAGTGCTGGGATTACAGGCGTGAGCCACCACGCCCGGCACTGTGGTGTGTGGTACTGATTGCTGCTGGGAATGAGTCTCCACTCCCAGTATGATATATGGTTACCAAGGATCGAACCCGGATCCTTGCGCTTGCAAGACAGGCGCCGGAACCACTGAGCTAACCCCCCAGCCCTCATCATTCTTTTTTTTTGAGACAAGGTCTCCCTGAGTAGTGCAGGATGTCCTCAAACTCACAGGGATCCTCCTGCCTCAGCTTCCTGAGTGCTAGGATGACAGAATGTGCCATCACACATCACTAAAGCAACACTGTTTTCTTTAGTAAAAGAAATAATTGAGACCTAGAGGAATTCTGGCTTTTCTTCTCTTCGATACAACATAGAAAATTGGATGATGGGGGCCGGGGATATAGCTCAGTGGTTCTGGCACCTGTCTTGCAAGGGCTGAGTTCCATCCGCTTTAACCACATACAATACTGGGTGTGGAGACTCACCCCAGCAGCAACCAGTACCACATACCACAGTGCTGTAATCCCATCACTCGGGAGGCAGAGACAGGAGAATTGCTGTGATGTGAGTTTGAGGCTGAGCTCAGGGCCAGCCTGAACTACCAAAGGAGACCCTGTCTCAAAAAACCTAAAAAAAAAAGAAAGAAAATTGTATGATGGGCTACGACATAGAGTACCATGCTGTGCAAGGCAGCTTTCCTGCACTGTGCAGTGCCATGCGTTAGCGAGCCACTTGGGTTAATTGTTACAGCCACTCATTCTTTAGTGTGGACTTTCTTCCAGACAAGTGATTGAGGTCTGCACAGAAGAGATAGCATAAATTTTATGGTGAGGAGGAGAAAAAATTGGTTTTGGAGGCTGAAACTGTATTGTGAGTCGAGAGAGCGCTGGAAGGTAAGCATCCGAAGATGGGATGTGAAACCGGTCCTGAGAAGTCAGGCCAGCGCTGGCTTCACCGTACGTCACCCTCAGCGCTGGCCTCTCACTGTTATCAGTCAGTGTGTTTGGACCCTCCTGACCCAGTCTGTACTGAAATGATGTGAAAAAGGCATCAGGGAGAAGGTCAGTCTTAGACTAGAGTAAGATCCACCTAGGTCAGTCAGTAAGTAAAACAAACAGCCAGGGTGGTATATGCCTGTAATCCCAACATCTGGGGGGCTGAGGCAAGAGGGTTGCCATGAGTTCGAGGACAACCTGAACAGAATTGGGAGACCCTGTCTCAAAAGGAAAAAAGAACCCTTCCGGCTTCCCACAGTTAGCTGAACATTGCCAGCAGGGATTTACTTCTGTAGTAACCATAGTGGCAGGAATAAGAAAATACTGTGCGCACAAACTCTTGTACCAAGTAGCCATTTCCAGCGTACATTCTTTTTTGTTAGAAGGAAGAGCATGGTTCTTGTCCGTGAGTATTTCTCAATTTACCCCTGCACTGTCTAGGTTTCCCTGCAGCTCCCAGAAGAGAATAACTTTGCCATGGTTGTTCACACAAAATCAGCTGGCAGGACCAGCATCAGAGTCGCCGTCCGCTGTGTGAACAGCTCTTCCGGGCAGTTTGAGGGGAGCGTGCTGGAACTGTCTGATGAAATTCAGATCCTGGTAAGCTCCAACCTAAGTCTTCTTTCTGTGACAAGGAGAGAAAGTTGTAATCTCTTATCATCTGAGAAGAGCTTAGACTAGAGAGAGAAGTTGCTAGAGGGTCCCTAGAACAGGTCTGCAGTTCCTAGATCTTCTCCTTCCTGCTAATTGCTTCTGTCAGTATGGACTTTTTTTTTCCTGGTTTTTTTGAGACAGGGTCTCTCTTTGTGGTTCAGGCTGGCCCTGAGCTCAGCCTCCAACTCACATCACAGCAGTCCTCCTGCCTCTGCCTCCCGAGTGCTGGGATTACAGGCGTGAGCCACCACGCCCGGCACTGTGGTATGCGGTACTGGTTGCTGCTGGGGTGAGTCTCCACGCCCAGTATAGTATGTGGTTACCGGGGATCAAACCCGGGTCCTTGCGCTTGCAAGACAGGCGCCGGAGCCACTGAGCTAACTCCCCGGCCCCGTGTCAGTATGGACTTTGAAGCTCCTCAACTCCCATACCACAGACAGGCTCACTGCGAGTGCTCTTATTTAGGAGAGAGCTTATAGCATATTCAGTTAATCCTGCAGTATTCCTCAGTAGAATGAAATATTACACTAACTTCTAGTAAGTTACGAATGTAAATAGATTCTATTTATGATCTCAGATTTAAAAGGACTAAATTCAGGAACACACCACAGGCATACACCACCCTGGCTGGCTGTTTTACTTACTGACTAAATTACTTACTTCTAGGTGTTGTAGTGTACCTGTAATCCTAGCACTCAGGAGGCTGAGGCAGGAAGATTGCCATAAGTTTGAGGCCAGCCTGGGCTACATAATGAGACCCTGTCTCATAAACAACAGAAGAATTAAATTACTGTCTTTGATTTGTTGCTTAGTTGATTTGGTTTAATTGTTTTTTGAGGCAGGGTCTCACTGTGTAGTTGAGGATGCCCTTGAACTCACTGTGTAGGCCAGGGTGCCTCAAACCTGCAGCAATTCTCCTGCCTCAGCCACCCAAGTGCTGGGACTACAGAAGTACCCCACCACACTGGACTATTGTTTTGTTTTGTTTTAGCAATGACAAAGTTGATTCAAGAAAGCAAAAATTAAGAGTGAGAGAGAAACTGGTTCTGCACAGTGAGCTTGCACCAAGTAAATGGGAGAGAGGGAGAGCTGGTTTTGGCAGTGCATGCCTGTGATCCCAGCACTTGAAGGGCTGAGGCAGGAGGATTGCTGTGAGTTTGAGACCAACCTGGCCTACATAATTTAGACTAATTACAAGTTAAATAGACTGCTGACTTGTAGTTATCATTTATTTAGGGTGTAACACTTTTAGGATTTTGCCAAAGTCCATATTTGAGTAAATCTCATAATTTTTATCTTCCAGAAAGGAGGGAAACATTATTTTCTTATTATAGGTGTTTGAAAAACTCCAACTTTTCAATTCAGAGTGCCAGTCTGAGAAGATTCTAATGCCTATGAATTCTCAGCTCAAACTCTACACTAACAGGTAAGGAAAGGGAAAGGAATGGCCAGGTTCTAACTTTACGTATCTTCAGTAAAAAATTGCATATAGGATCAGGCACAATGGTACCTGCCTGTAATCTCAGCTGCTCGGGAGATGGAGGAGCTTCCTAAAAGACAGGCTCAACCAATGGTCCTGGAAATGCGCCCTCCGCCCCCTCTGGTCAGAAAGGGCTCCAGCAGTCACTCTGCCCTGCTTGGCCTTTAGAGGGAGAGCGGCCTTAGTGAGCACAAGAGTCCTCAGCTGTTTCCCTAACTCCTCCGTCATTGAAGAAGATGGTGCAGGACTCCTGAAAGCTGGCTCAGCTGCTGGGACTGCCGTGCTGGAAGTCACCTCCATAGAACCTTCTGGAGTCAACCAGACAACTATAACTGAGGTCCAGGTGAGTTGAGATGCTGACCCAAGAAAACCAGAAAGTAACATGCTGGCACACCCGCGTGACCCAGCAGCAAGGAGGCTGAGGTAGGAGGGTCACTGCAAATTCAGGGCCACCTGGGGCTACATTGTGAGTTCAAGTCCAGCCTGAATTACATGGTGAAACCTTGTCTTAAAAAATAAATCAAGGGAGCCGGGGATTTAGCTTAGTGGTTCCAGCACCTGGCTTGCAAGCGCAAGGACCCAGGTTCGATCCTCCGTAACCACATACCATACTGGGCTTGGAGACTCATGCCCAGCAGCAACCAGTGCCACATACCACAGTGCCAGGCGTAGTGGCTCACGCCTGTAATCACAGCACTCGGGAGGCAGAGGCAGGAGGATTGCTATGACGTGAGCTGGATGCAAAGCTCAGGGCCAGCCTGAACTATAGAGCGAGACCCTGTCTCAAAAAAAAGACAGGAAAAAAACAAATGTTAGCCAGAGGGCCAGGGATTTAGCTCAGTGGTTCTAGAGTCTGCCCGGCAAGCACAAGGGCCCAGAGTTAGATCCCTGTAACCACACACCATCGTGCTGGGCTTGGTGGCTCATATCTGTAATCCCAGCACTCAGAGGCAGGATGAGTAGTGTGAGTTCCAGGCCAACCTGAACTACAGAGTGAGACCCTGTCTCAAAAAAGAAAATGTTAGCCATCAGATGTCCACTATCTTCCAGGTACCATCCTGGTCCTTTAATGTGTAGTGTCTAAGTATCAGCATTGGTCCTGTGTGCCCGATGCGGCATCTGAGGCTCAGACACACAGGCTGTGCTGTGTGGACAGCAGCCTGCTCTGCGGAAGCTGGCCTCGTGTCTGTCTCCACAGGTGGCCCCAGTGACCTATCTGCGCCTGAGCAGCCGGCCCAGACTGTACATAGCCCCCGGAAGGACTCTGTCAGCCTTTCCTGTGGGCATGGCCCTCACCTTCATTACCCAGTTTTACAGCAACATTGGAGAGAAATTCCACACTCACAGCACTCAACTTTACCTGTCTCTGAACAGGTATGATACGGGAGTCCAAGCAGCATTTCTTCTGCTGGGTGTGGTGGCACATATCGGCAATCCCAGCACTCCAGGAGGCTGAGACAGGAGGATGGCAAGTCTGAACTCAGCCTGGCCAATTTAGTGAGTTAGTGAGACCCTGTCTCAGAGTATAAAAGGACTATTATAGCTCAGTGGGAATGCCTTTGCGTTCAGTCACTACTACTGCAAAGAAAGTTGCTGACACTGTGGTAGAAACCTAGCATGTTAGGCTAGTAGCTCTAGTAACTTCTTTCACATTCAGAACTTGGAATCTGATCTTTATTTTTCTTGATAGCATTCAAAACAGGCTGGGGATGTAACTCATAGAGCACTTGCCTGATGTGTAGAGTCCTGGGTTTGATCCCCGGGGGAGTACCATACAAAATGGAAGATCAGGTTTAATTAAAGAATGGTTTAATTGGGACAAGGATTTAGCTCAGTGAGTCCGGCACCTGGCTTGCAAGTGCGAAGTCCCAAGTTCGATCCCAATAACCACAGACAACATGCCGGGCGTGGTGACTCTTGCCACCAGCAGTTAGTACCACATACCACAATACTGAGCATGGTGGCTCACACCTGTAATCGCAGCACTCAGAAGGCAGAGACAGGAGGATTGCTGTGAATTCAAGGCTCACCTGGGCTACATGGTGTGTACAGGGCCAGCCTGAACTACAAAGCGAGCAAATGGTTTAATTATTTCTGTTGGGATGACTTCCCCAGGGCAGTGAGGAGCTGTGGAGCGGTATCTAAACCAAGTCTGGGTCCAGACTGCAGAAGCTTAAGGGAACCTGCAATGTACACAGAATGCTTAGGGCCCATTGTGGCTAGGTCCTAATCCTCCAGCCTCAGGCCCTGAATCCCTGAGGTCTCATCAACCCTTGCCCTAGAAGACTGCTCTGAAAGTACGTGACAGGTCAGTAGCTACAGCCTGGTAGCCAGCCTGAGCCAGTCTGTACAGTGTCCCCAGGTTTTTCCAAGTCTCAGAGGAGAAGCAGATGCCATGCAACAGCAGCATAGAGAAGTGTCTGCCCACTGCCAGGCCGTGCCTCTCAAAAGAACAGGCTGTGTGGCCCTGCACCTGGATGGTACCCTTGTGCTGATCCACATTTGCCAGGGAATGGTTTAATTATTAAAGAAAAATTTCAACAGGGTATGAGGTTATTCTCCTGTAATCTCAGCATTTGGGAAGCTGAGGCAGGAGGATCACTGCAAATTCAAGGCCAGTTTAGAATACATAGTGAGTTCAAAACCAGCCTGCACTACATAGCAAGACCCTATTACAAAAAGAAAGAAAAAAATTGAGGGATAAAGGGTTTATTGGAAGTCAGTTGTAAGGTCATACCAGGAAAACTGGGAGTTAAAGACTAGCCTGGACATACTTAGAGAGACCCAGCCACAAAAGTGAAAATAAAAGACCAGGGATTTAGCTCAGTGGTTCTGGCTTCTTCCTGGCTAGCGAAAGGTCCCAAGATCTCCAGCACCACACACCACAGTGCGGGGCGTGGTGGCTCACACCTGTAATCCCAGCACTTGGGAGGCAGAGGCAGGCGCGCGCACACACACACACACACACACACACACACACAACACTGATCCTGGGCTTGTAGTTGCTTACTCCTGGTTGAAGATTCCTTCTGAGCTTTTGAGATATGAAAATATAACACTGTCATAGGGTCTCAAGGTCTTGTTGGTGCTGAGCAAGTACTCTCCCATGGAGCTTTGTCCCTTGAATTCTTTTCAGAGACTTCTGCCTTTCATATCTACTTTCAGAGATGACCTGCTTCTTATTGGGCCAGGGAGTAGAAACTATACTTACACGGCCCAGGCTGTAAGCAGAGGGCTAACAGTTGTCGGGCTCTGGGACCAGCAGCACCCAGGCATGGCAGACTACATCCCCATTGCTGTGGATTACGCCATTGAGCCAGACACCACGCTGACCTTTGTGGGAGACGTCATCTGCTTCCGCACTCATCTCGTCGACCGCCATGGTCTGTATGCCTTTCCTTTCCTCACTTCACAATTGAACGTGTCTGAGAAATTGAAAGCAGCTAACCTTTTAGAGGACTCCCCCATGTTACCTGACATCTGAGGCTCCTCTGAGGAGTATTTGTTATGTTACCTGATAATTGTTGGACAGTCAGCCAATCAGATGCAGCCAGTGTGCCGACCCAGGGCCTGCTGAACACACCATGTTATAACTTCATTGCCTGCTCTCTGAAGGACAGTAGCAGCTCACCTGAAGGAAAGAAAAGCCAATGAGCCTTAGTTATAGGTACCGGTTGTGTTTATGCCATGTTGTGGGCCACATTTAAAGGGCTAACTCCTGCCCATCATCCCTGCAATAAGTCTGATCTTGCACTGGGCTAAACTGTCCTCTTGATCAGCACAGCACTTCTTTCCTAAGACAGACATACTGTTGCCTTCAGATCCTTGGCCTAGAACCATGAGCTGTGGCTTTGGTACACCCTGAGGAGCACACACCACCATTGAGTAGGTGGCTTTGGCCTGCGGGCTCTTCTGGGAATCACCAGGAAAGCGCTGAGATGTGACGCTAACCCTGGTTCCACATGAGCTATGTGGCTGCCTTTCAAGCACATAGGCCCGGGTTTGATCCCCAGTAACCACATCCAACAAAGCCTGGCATGGTGACTCATACCCTTCAGCAATCATTACCACATACCACAGTGCCAGATGTGGTGGCTCATTCTTGTAATCCCAGCAGCACTTTGGAGGCAGAGGCAGAAGGATTCCTGTGAGTTTCAGACTGGCCTGGGCTACATAGTGAGCTCAGGGCCAGCCTGAACTGCAAAGCGGACCCTGTCTCAAAGAAAATAAATAAGTAAAATTAAAATAAATAAATAAGGGTAGAGAAATCTTCTGATGGTTGAAGTGAGGTGCTTTCTGTTGACGTTTGCCAGGTGAGCCTGGGATGTGGATGATTTCTGAAGACAGAATTCTACAGATAGACGTTGTCACTGGAGTTGGCATGGCCAGGAGTCCTGGAACCGCGCTGATTTTTCATGACATCCCAGGAGTAGTGAGAACATACCGAGAGGTAACCCAGAGGCCACTTGGCTAAGGGCCCGGAGCAGCCATTTTCCACACAGAAAACACTCCCTACTGAGAGACATGCCTCAAGAGTCTAGGCCAGAGAGGAGCTTCATTAGAGCATGAGTGGCACTTAAGGCCGGGGTTAGCTCAAGTGGCAGTTCGCCTGTCTTGGAAACACCAGGCCCAAGTTCAGTCCACAGTACCTCAAAAAACAATGGCGTATGCCTCCTCACCAGAAGCAGGACCCATCTGACTTCTGTGGTTACTACATGAGGCGTGGGAGTACATACTAGTCCCAGCACTTGGGAGCCCAAGGCAAGGGGGGCATGAGCGCAAGGTCAGCCTGGGCTCCATAGTGCTTTAAGATCAGCTTGGGCTCAGGATTACAGGAGAGGCCTGTCTCAGAGCCTAGTCACTGTGATCAGACTGGATTCTGGACAGTAGCAGCATGGTTAGAACTGAAAGAACATCTGGGAATCTGTTACAGTAACCTGGGTGGGGTGTGATGG
>PVIR01041452.1:0-12738 GCA_004026965.1 Petromus typicus
AATTTCCCCATTGCAGAGTCCACAGCAGCCCAAGTTCCGCAAATGCATATCAGGCATAAGCAAAAACAAGCAGATAAAACCTAAAGCGAAGCTGGCTGCCTCTTCTTCTGCTCAGAGCACCAGCCAGAAAATGTCTGTAAGATGGACAGGATGAAAGGAAACTCCTCCCTTTGTCTGTTAGCTTTGTGTTCTGCTCACTAACAATACATCAGTGAAAACAGACGCCGTGATTTCACTCTCAGTCTGAAAGCAGTGCTTTCTTTTTGAACAGGGGAGCTGGAAGAGTGGGTTCTTATGGTTCTCTATATCTCTCTGTAAAAATTCTCATTAATTTTCTCCTTCATCTTTCATGTTTTTGTTCTCCAAGTGAACTAAACATAGCATGGATAAAATCGTGTAAAGAAGATGAGTACAGAAGATCAGAGACAGGAGTCTCTGGGGACTGGACATGGAAAAGATTTCTGAAAAGGAAGGTGACAGAGATGAAGAGCCCTTAAAATGCTATGTGAAGTCCCAGGCTCATCATTGAGACACATATGCACTGAAATTACATGTAGTAGCATAGAAAATGCATTGTGAGTGTAACTATGGTTTAGAGGGTTTCACCTCTGTTTGTTTCGTTCTGATATTTTTGGCAGTGAGAATCAAATTATTGATACAAACAACACCACATATGAATCTCTCTAACTTGTGTTCAATGAAGAAAGTTGGAGTCAAAGATCAGACATCAATGAAACTACATTACATAGTTTCATTCATGGGAAACTTGACATACATGGCAAAACAGAGACAAGAAGGTCGTTGCCACTGATTTTGATCACACAGAGAAGAATTAGAGGATTTGAGGCCCTTCCCTAGCCTTACCTCTCCACCACTTCTCAGTACTGTGACACTGGAGATCAAGTTCTTGCTTGTGAATGGTGGGCAACAAATGACACTACACTATGGCACCTCACAAAGGTGGACTTTACTGAATGTAGATACAAGATAAGGTGAAAAGTTCTTTTTCAGTAGCTATTACATCTCAACCTAAGGATTTAAGCTCAAATCTACACGTGCTTGTTGACAAAAGGCATGGCTACTATATACTCACCAAGTGTTTCTAGCAAAAATGATTTGCTGGAGGCAAATATTTCATTTGGAAACAAACCTTATTTTAAAATCTACTCAGTATTCATTTTCTTTTGTCTTTAATGTGAACTGAAGTCCTGTCTTTTTCATGTTACTTGATGGGATAGACATTACTAAGATCCAAAGAGAACCATCTGTGTTGTTGATTTTTTTTCCGCACTCAACTTTGACAAGAAAGAAAAAGAAGAAAAAACAAGAGCCCATGGATATATGATTAAAGGGCAGTGATCTATTTAAAATGTTTAATGTCTTCTAAACTCAATGACAATACATTTTGATCTTTATCTCCTGACTCTTTGCCTCATTCTTTGCTCAGCAGAGAAGACAAATGGACGAAGGAGAATGATGAGTGTATGGTCACTACTTACTGACCATCTCTAGGTACTTGGTTAGACACTTACATCTGTTATCGTATCTCACCGAAAAGCATCATTTCTATTTTACTAATGAGGGGACTGCCATGTCTCCTCAGCAAAACGACTGGCTTCATCTCTTGTAAATGGGAAAAACTGAAATGTCACAGTCCCAAGATGTGTCTTCAGTGGTTACACTTGGATTCATGTTTTCCTTATCACATTCTATCCCACTTGATGTCAATTTCCACCTCATTTATGGCAAATTCTGAACTCCTTGAAAGTCTTAAAAGAGGAAAGCATCTCTCTAGTGTCTTCCTTTGTTTGCATTGGGTGCACAGTGCATGGAAGAATACATCTGAACTCTACGAAAGAGCCCAGCTTTCATGTGAACTCACTCAAAGGGATCCTTAGTGAGGGACCCTGTGTGCCAGGACAGTGTTAAACAGTGAGAGTTAGACCAACATTTAAATAAGTAAATAAATAAATAAGTAAATAAATCCTTCAAGAATTTTATGTGGTCCTGACAAGTAGAAAATGAGTGGAGAAAGTCTTCTCCAGGCAGAGGGAAGTAGCACAAACAAAGAAATAGAAAGGGAATCAGAAAACTTGTGCTCCAATGACTTGCCCTTTCTGTCCCATGATGCTTTTCTCATAGGCCTCGTACTGTGGGCACCACAGGCACGAACAGCAGCGCAGACGCTGAGGCATCTGGAGCTTCCCAGTGGCCTGTTTGCAGGGTAATAAAAGTTCGTGTAGTCACTCACCCCAGGAGCAGGGACAAGAGAGATGGAAGACACACCTCAGGCCAATGTAGTTTTTGTTCTCCAAATAGAACCTTTATAGTCTCTTTAATTAAAAAGATAGTATGCAAGACTAGGCAAAAATCTTGTCCAATTCCAAGATACCCAGGCCAAGGCTTTACTTCATTTAAATCCTATTAAAGCACAATATCCTCAAATATTCCTCTAAGATATATAGATAGCCCAATTCTTCAGTTTAATCTTAGGAGAGCCTGGATTAAAAATACATATGAAAAACAGAGAATTACTCAAAAAAGGCATTCCCTTTAGGGAGAGAAAAAGGCCTCCACAAAGCAAAAGGAATATTTGAGTTTTATTGTTGTGTTTATTTTTCCTCTTATGCAGGAGGGTTAGAAAATGAAAAGTCTGAAGCAGGAACAAAAGGTTACCACCGCAGCCTATATTTTAAATTTTATCATGGATGGCTTCCACAGAGAAAAGTGACTTTAGTATCCCCCTGCGTATTCTTTTTTCCACATTGGAGATTAAACTCAGGGTTTTCACAATGAGCTACACTCCTCAACCCTTTTCAACATACTTTTTAATTTTAAGGGAGGTTCTCTTTAGGTGACTGAGTTGCCCACGTTGCTTCAAACTTGAGATTCTCCTGTTTCAGCCTTACAGAGTGCTAGGATTAGAGATATGTGCCATCACACCCCAGCTCTCCTGCATAACTATTATATGGTGAAATACTGATACATTGTTATTCTATTGCCTAGATGGGTACAGAGTTTGCTTCACTGAGAATTATTTGAAATATAAGCTCACATAGGATAAACATAAGAAGCATTAATCATTTCATAATCAAATTAGTCTGCCTTTCTGAAACTACTAAGATAAATTCCTCACAGATTCTTTCAAATTCTACTAATACGATTCATAACAGTACTTATTATGCTCATCACAAGTCAAAGATAACATTTATTTGCTCTAATAGTCTATTAGTTCCTCTTAAGAATAATATTTTTATGGGAGGATTAAAAACACCTATTTTCCAGGAATGAGACAAAGGCACAAAAGAGTCAAGAGGTAACCAGCAAGGATAGATGTTTTTTGCTTATCTTCTGGGGGGTGTTATTTGCTTCTGAGGTGCTGAGGATTAAATCTGGGGTGTCATGCCTGCTAGACGAGGGTTCTAACAATGAACTCTATTCCCTGACTGTGACACAGGTGTATTCAAGACTGGAAGGAGAAAGGTAGAGAAAGTGGTCATGAAGTGATGGAAATTCACCTGACCACACCGAGGACCTGGGTGGGTAATATTATCTCAAATGTTCCATATTTAGGTGGGTACTATATGGGCAATATAGTTCATTAGCTATGGGAATCATTTGAATATGAATTTCAATACACACCTTAAAGCCAGTTCTGGGCCAGACTTTTGACTTGATTGGAAAATTTTCATAAATGCTTCAGTAGATAAGAACTTAAAGCTGTGCATTTGCCTTAAGTAGATAATTTTGGAGAGTTTCAGACTAATAACGAAGAAAATCTAGACATAAACTAACGAGAAGATATGTGCACTTGTTACAGGCAGCGGTGAGCCGACTGATTCTTATCCATGAAAGGTAACATTGTGCTTAATATCTATACAGGCTTAGGAGCAAGAAAGCCATATCACACTTATATTGAACAATTTCTTTCCTCAGAGCCACAAAACATTGAGTGAAATTGCATTTGAATCTGCCCTTTGGCACAATCAATTCAAAATACATCTGTGTGTGAAATGTGGATCCCTTATTATAGAAGGAATCCTTAGAAAGACTTGTCCTTTTGATTATAAGAGAAAGCAGTCAGCATTCTTCAAAGATGATCCACTGGAGAATATTACCATTTGCTTCTCAGACTCTGTGGCATTTCATTCAATGTGGAAGTGAGAGTAAAAATTATTATTGGCAACTTTGATTAGTAGCAAAAACAGCAAATTATGACAAGATAGGTAAAATGCTTAAAATATTTATTAGTGTAAATTTGTGTCTTCACTACTTAAGAAGAGCTCAGGGTTCATATAGCATCCTGTGCTAATAAGAAGTTACTCTTATTTATTTATAGCACAAATCAAGCTGATATCTATTTCTGGCCTTTGCTACTATATATTTAAAATAATTTTAAGTATTTTTTTTAGAAATGATATAAATTACAATTGCAAGTTTGATTAAGACTTCTCAGGCTTATGAATTATTCCTTTATTCTACTAGCTAACATCAATTGCATTTCTATTGATTTTTCAGACTTGCTCATTTAACCAAAGTAGAAGAGATTTAAAAATAAATCTAAAAATAATTGTTTCTCTTAAGTATGTCAGTGTTGGAGGAAGAAAAACAACATGGAAATATAACTATAAAATGAAGTAGAACCAGAAAATATAGAATCCTGAGTAATTTATACCTAGGAAAGATGCCATTTGGAGAATAAAAAAAAATAGCATAGTTACAGAAAAGACATGGATTTATTCTATATCCTTTTCTTACATTTTTCTGGTCATGGAAAGGCTCATACAGAAGACTACAAAACAGAATGGAGAGGAGCTAAATAATGCTGTGCTCATAATTTGGCTTATTTTACTTCTTATGCTCATTGATATTCATGAATCCTCAATCTTTATCCTTACATTCTTTCCCAAGACTATAAATTGTAATCTGAATCAAGTCTTCTGTTGATGCATTTTCCTGGATGTCTAATATATTTGAAGAAAAACAACAGCATCCTTAACTGCTGTTATGCATAAGGCTATGCCAATCAATATGGAGATTATTATGACTGTGTATCTGTGGAGATCCATCTAGTAAAGGAAACAGACCCAAGAGCAGACACATGTCAAATACTATAATAGAATCACTACATACTTAAAGAGAAAACAGTGCCCTTGTTTGTAAATGCCGTTCCTTCCTAACACTGTGCTGTAAGACAGCAAAAGGCGAAAGGTAACTATGATATGCTACTCTTTTTACCTCCCAAGTCAAGACAAAAGATTAAATGAGTAAATAGAGTCAAAAAGGAAAAAGAAGGAGCAGTCCAAGACCCCAGAACCATTGTGAACAATATTGAAAGTAAGTATGAAAACATGATGACCAGCTTGCTCTGTTTTGCACAACATAATTCATGGTGTAGGATTGTTTAAATCAAGGGACAGTCTAAACACCACCTTAGTCAAAATGAGGACAGATTGGGGTCGGGGAGTTAGCTCAGTGGTTCCGGCGCCTGTCTTGCAAGCTCAAGGACCCAGTTTTGATCCCCAGTAACCACAGACCATACTGGGTGTGGAGACTCACGCCCAGCAGCAACCAGTACCACATACCACAGTGCCGGGCATGGTGGCTCATGCCTGTAATCCCAGCAGTCGGGAGGCAGAGGCAGGAGGATTGCTGTAATGTGAGTTTGAGGCTGAGCTCAGGGCCAGCCTGAACCACAAAGCAAGACCCTGCCTCAAAAAAACCTTAAAAAAATGAGGACAGATTGTAGACATAGTTATTGAGAATTACAGGGACAGACTTCAACAACTTAGTAAGATGCATCTGCTAAAGACCTATAGTTGGTATCACAATTATGAAATATCCAACTCTTTCCCTCTGAAACTTAGCCTGCTTCCATGTGGGCACAGATGGTCACTGACAGTGCTTAGGTTTAATAGTTCATTAACGGTCCTGAAAAGTGTAATAATTTGAGAAAAATAAATGGCATACGAATTGTAAAAGGGAGAAGTAAAACTGTCTTTATTTGCAGATAAAACAATTGTACATACTCTAAATCCTAAGGATTCTGCAAAATAAAAATCCTTGCTAAACTAAAAAATGATTTTATCAATACCACAGGATAAAAGCCAATGTAGAAAGATCAGCTGGATTCTTATCCTCTGGAAATAAACATGTGAAAATAAAAACAATAATACCATTTGCAACATCATCGAAAAAATATATTTAAGGTTAAATTTAATCACAGCCATGAGAGGCTCTCTGAGAGAGAAACTGGAAAATTACTAAGGGAAATGCAAGAGGACCTGAAAATATGGAAACATATACTGTGCTCTGGGACTACAGATTTTATTCTCTTCAAATAAATCTTAAACTCTAAAGCAATCCTAATAAAAGTATCAGTAGCTTTATCTTTTTAGTAGCAGCAAAGTAGTTGACTACAAAATTTTTATAGAAATGGCAAAAATCTAAACAGCTAGGAATACAAGGAGAAAAAGAAAAGGTGGAGATGTTTAAATATATGATATACAATATTGTATGTTATAAATATATAACAATCTAAGCAGTGTGGTATTAGCACAAAGATAAACAGAGAGACCAATCAAATAAATCTGAGATCTCAAAAATTAAAATGAATAAAAAGTCAGTTGATTTATTTGGCAGAAGCTTCATGTAAGTATGATGTGGAAGAAACATCTCAACAAACTGCTAGTACAATTGCACATTAACATGGGAAATAAATCACATTTGCATCTCTGATTATCACACATTAATTTCAGACAAATTGGTGGAACAACAGACATTCTGGATGAAATTGTGGTAGAACATCATTTTTTCTTCAGGTGGGCAAAGATTTCTTAGATCACAATAGGTACTGATCATTAAAGAAAAATGTGAATAAGTCATATTTTATTAAAAGTGAATTCTTTGGTTCAACAGTACACCTTACACTCTAAAGCTATTTTTTCCTCAGTGGCTCCCTGAGGACCAGCGGCCACCCAACTTCTTTTGAACTTTTACCTAATCATTTCCCCTCTGGGTCTTTGTTCCCTACTCTCCCCTCTTCTCTATGATGAGTCGGTGACAAAATTATCACCAAGGAAGTTTCACGGACACTGTAGAGTGACCTCAATAATGCAGTTGGCCTCAGGCCCTTGCTCTTGTCCCTCTGCTCACCAGAATAGCACCTCTGGTTTTTGGGTGACTTTGCGTGGCCCTCTGAATGTGTGCTTTCTTCCTTGAGACATACAAGGGTAATAAGTTCTCTGATCTCATATTCCTTCCAACTTTGATGTTCATAAACACATTGTCATGATCACGGAAGATCATACCAACTCCTCAGTTTATGTACATCGTTGTTGAGGGAATGGATAAGAAATTAACAGACTGCAAATATGATTATAGTACATATGCCTGATAAAAGACAGATAGAGAATTAACTTCATAACACAAAACATGAGTTCCAATTAAAAAATATGGGCAAAAGATTTGTCCATTGACTTCCCAAAAGGTGCTATACAAATGCACGATATGCACTTGAAAGTGCTCCACACCATTAACCATTACAGAACATGCAAATTTACAAGGTGAGCTGTCACTACCTGCCAAAGGGAACAGATACAATCAAATACACGACACCGGATGCTGGTGAGAAGATGGATCACTGCTGACGCCTAGACATGCCTGGGATAAGTATCAAATAGCACAACCACTCTGGAAGAGGAGCTGGCAGATTCTTAAAACATTAGACATGCTTGATAGATCCAGTGTTTCTTACTAAAGTGCATTTACACTAGAAAAATGAGAACATATCTCTATATAAAGAGTTGTATATAAATGTTCACAGTGCTTTTGTTCGTGAAAATACAGATCTGCAACTTGGCCACAGCCATCAATAGGAGGACAGAGGACAGATGAAGCATATTAGAGTCACACAACAGAATACTACTGTCTAAAACCAAGAGGCTAAGAACTGTTGACGCATGAAACAAGATGATGGAATCTCAAAAATAGTATATTGAGCTCCAGACCGAAAGAAAAATGAGTATTTGGTGAATATCTCCATTGTATGAAGTTCCAGAAGAGGTGAAGCTATTATTCCACAGTGAAAGGAATCAGAACATTTATTCCCATTTGAGGGTCTCATTACCTGGGAAGGAACACAAAGGGACCTTTTTGAGGTGGTGCACACGTACGACACACTGATGGGAGGTGCTTGTGGGTGATTATACTTGTGAAAATTCACTGAACTTTATAGTTCAATGATGTGTATTTTACTTTACATAAATTATATCTCCCTTTTTACATGACTACATATATGATTATTAGTGAAAGCTGAAATTTCTCCTGTCCCACTTACGTAGTCAGGTATTTTCTTTTTTCCTCCCATTATTGCTGAAATTGATAAAATAATAGACTTTGACAATACTGAAATTGATCTGATCATTGGAAAGATGACCTTGAAGATGGAGGAACTCATTGAAATGTTATAAAGAAATGAGCCAAATTCAGGAAATCTGCTGAATTTATCTATTACTTCTTATCCCTGACAAATCCCATGTGTATGGATAAGTAATATGCAAAGATATTAAGGACTGAAGGCAATCATGGAAAATTTCCATTCAAGCTTATTGGAGATTAAACAAATACCATATAGAACTAGATGCTTAATTATGAATTTGAGTTGATCATTTACTCTCGGGCAATAAAAACTCCTTCCTTAGAACTTATTCTTCTCTTACTTTAAGCATCTAGAAATATAGTTGCTTGGTAGATATCAAGGAAAAAATCACATATGATGAAGATACATACTGGGTTTTTCACAGTTCCTGATATCACATATTCACAAACATTTCCACACTGTGCACGTATCATTTGAGGTGTCAACCAAATAGGGAAATAGAGAAAAGTTCTAGCCACAAGTACCAGTTTGTTTGGTTTCTTGGTGGCTTACATGGTGGAGTTAGGCTCTGCCTTTGCAAAGTTGTGGGGCACTTTGTGTGTGAGTTAAAGGTATCCTTGCTAGGAAATTGAATATCCTGATTCATTCTAATCTTCATGGACAAAGTACTTAGTAGGGAAAAATACTAAAAAAAACCCCTGTTTCTTGTGTCGAAACATTGCTTGATCTGATTTATAAGTGCAAAGGTCAATCTGCACTCCGCATGGGGCTCAAAACTCTTTTTGGCTCTTTATGTCTGTACCTCTATTTGGAATGATCTCTCATATTTTCCCTGCTGGTTAAAGCCCTATTCTTTGGTCAGTACTAAGAAAAACTACACCACCTCTCCCAAACAAACTACTTCATTGTATGTAGATATCATAAAAATACTTTCTTATATCATTGTGTTTTCCAGAAGACTGGGAGCTCAAAACATTATTAATCTTTTATCTCTCTGGTGTGGCTCATAATAAGTACTAAATAACTATTTAATTATGGATCAATGAACTATGTAAAATGGGTTTTTGGAACACAGACACTTCTGTAATTTACTAGGTGTCAACTTCATAAAGACACTTTATTTCAAGATATTTGATTATGTTACAGACGGCTTTTTTTCTCTACCTGAGTTCTGTTCCAGAGTAATATTGGTTCTTATCTTGAGCCTAATCTAGTTTCACAGCTTTGAATCTGCTTTCAATTTTGCGGTAGGAAATAACACATATATTTCCAAACTCTTTTGCGTTTTATATTTGGTTATATATATTTGGTGTATATATTTGTTATATATATTTGGTCATCCTTAGCAGAGTGTGCCATTTATCCAGCAAGCAACTCGACTGTCCAAATTACTCGCCATTTAGTTTCCTGACAACTTTCTGAGCATCAGGAAACCTGAGTGCTTCTCAAACCATACACCCCTCTAGAATCTTCACAACAGAAAATGCTTTCTGCCACCATGAATAACTTTTCCTTCTCTTCTAGAAACAAATTGGAGATTAATGTACACAATATCTTCCATATCAGGCTCTTTGATTTGTCTGATTGATTTCTTCCAGTGTACTGTACATTATCAAAAATACCGTGGAGATCTCAATAAATTATCTGGAGTGAAAATGTCTCTTCTTTGTGTCTTCTTGACACAATAATGTGCTCAAATTAAATAACGTAGAGAAGCCATAGCAAGCCTTGTTTGTTTTCGTGGGTCCCAGCTACAGTAGTTGCCTGTCAGATGACTGCACAAGTATTTCACCTTTTATTTGTTTACTTTTTTATTGATTTGAACTCTTACACAAAAGAAAAGCAAAATAAGACACCACCTGTGGCTGTACATCAGGCACGAAAGAACACTATAATTAGGTAACATTTCAACAAACAACGTTCAGATAAGAAGATGGCATCGTCATGAAGGTGGGCAGTGGAAGATATCCTGTCTTTGTTACTCACTCACACTTTCAAAAATGCTGCATCCAACAAATTAAGATCGTTGAGCAGTAGTGTTGCTGCCTGGGCGCAGGGGATGTTTGTCATATGACACCCTGGGAGAGTTTTCGCAATTGTTTTGTTCAGAGCGTCTTAATGTTTGTTCTCCTTCATGGATGCACCATTTATCATTTCTCTTGTCAGTACCTGACAGCTGACCTTGAGTAGTATTACGATGCTGGTAGGTACTTTTCTATGAATTTTCCCTAGAGTATCCCTAGGAGGGCACTTCTCTTCCTTTAATAGCTTCTGGCTCCAGTAGACATTAACTTAATGAAGGCATGGTAATACTTGACAAATGTCCATCTACACATTGGTAATTCATAGAATAATGTAATGGGGCTAAATGTGCACAACAGTTGCAAACAGCAGAAATGTCAAGTCATAATGCGGAAAGCAAAACATGCTGAATGTAAGCACCCAGAATTAATGTCAGAGAAGATAATTTCAGGATTAAATCAAAACTGGAGCTGTGACCGTCCTGCACTTTGTGTGCTGTGTAATTCAAGGCAGAAACACTGAGATAGGACATAGAAGTTTTAGGAGGAAAGGGAAGGAATCTGTGTATTAAAAAATTCCATAAGCTTTTTGAGTTTCTGACAAAGAGGGAGAGCAAAGGAAAAACCGAAGAGCCTGTGTGACATCATCGACACAGCAGACAGATCGTGTACACACGTTTGTATGTGAGCTATGTTACACATTGCAAATATTGTATTTTAGTTGCCACAAGACTTTGCAAAACTTGACCATATATTTTTAGGTCGCAAATACTTTTGTTAAGTTAAAAATCACAGAACTGGTAAAGATAGAAATAATAACAACAGGCCTGGGATTTAGCTCAGTGGTTCCGGTGCCTGTCTTGCAAGTGCAAGGGCCCAGTTCAATCCCCGGTAACCACATAATACTGGGCGTGGAGACTCAATCCCAGCAGCAACCAATACCATATACTACAGTGCCGGGCGTGATGGCTCATGCCTGCAATCCTAGCAGGAGGTTTGCTGTGATGTGAGTTTGAGGCTGAGCTCAGGGCCAGCCTGAACTGCAAAGCAAGACCTGTCTCAAAATAAAAAAGAAAAGAAATAGTAATAACAAGCTAGGTAACTTAAATTTTCTCTACTATTTTTTTTTGATTCAAAAAGGAAATTAAAATCACTAAGGACTATCTGTAAAGCAGCTAAAATAATATATATTTAACTACTGAATTATAGTTTAGCTTACAGTTAAAGAAGAGTTGAGAAAATTAAATTAATAAAGCATAACCTAGTAGGACATGGAGAGCAAAACAGCATGAAACAAAATAGTATGTTTAAAAAGGTATTCAACAAATGTTTGCTTAGATCCTTTGATGTAACAGTTAAGGTAGAAAATAGAAAAAAATAAGAGAGAGAAATACTGCTGATTCAAGGATTAAATCTAGAACTTTGTTCTGTGGAAAACAGTAAAGAAACAGTAATAGAAGAAAGATGAATAAACTAGTCACCAACTGAAGAAAGAAAGGAGGGAGGTGTATGTGTGTGCGCACGCACACACACACACGCACGCACGCACACGCACGCACACACACACACGCACACACACGCACACACACGCACACACACCACACACACACACACCACGCACACGCACGCACACACACACACACACACACACAGAAGGTGAAATTTAAAAGGATAATAAGAGCAGAAAAGTTGGGATCAGCAGCCCTGAAGCACATTAACAGAAGTTCTTTAGGAATAGGTAAATGACATAAATCAGAAAGTTAGGTCTAAAGGAAAATACAACATTCGGGAAAGAACAAATGAAAATAATGTAAAATATTTTATCGTTCTTGTTTTAACAGGTCATGGTTTAATCACAATAACAATAGAAATGAGTGTAGTTTGTAGGTAAGTGAAGTGGGTACTGGCAATGGTGTAAGAAAAGGAAGAGAAAATGGAGGAATCTGAGCCCCGTGTCTAGTGGTATAGTCTCATGCGAAAGTAGCTTTGGATTAAATGTATTTTGAAAACACTGCAGTAGAGTAATTCACAAAATGTAGCAGAGAGAGAGAAAGAGAAGACAAAGGAAGTCTGCTTAAAGACAGACACCAGAGGTTGAGTTTTTAGACAGACACACTTTGAGAAATTTTTTTTTGTTTGTTTTTGGAGACAGGGTCTCGCTTTGTGGTTCAGGCTGGCCCTGAGCTCAGCCTCAAACTCACATCACAATCCTCCTGCCTCTGCCTCCTGAGTGCTGGGATTACAGGCGTGAGCCACCACGCCCGGCACTGGTATGTGGTACTGGTTGCTGCTGGGTGTGGGTCTCCACACCCAGTATTGTTATGTGGTTACCGGGGA
>PVIR01041453.1:0-12740 GCA_004026965.1 Petromus typicus
GACAGGGTCTCGCTTTGTGGTTCAGGCTGGCCCTGAGCTCAGCCTCCAACTCACATCACAGCAATCCTCCTGCCTCTGCCTCCCGAGTGCTGGGATTACAGGCGTGAGCCACCACGCCCGGCACTGGTATGTGGTACTGGTTGCCGCTGGGGTGAGTCTCCACACCCAGTATTGTTATGTGGTTACTGGGGATTGAACCTGGGTCCTTGCGCTTGCAAGGCAGGCGCCAGAACCACTGAGCTATATCCCCGGCCCACATTTTTTATGTATTTAGTGGTCATTTGTACTTCTGAAAAGTATTCATTCAAGTTGCTTATTTTTTAATGGGAGGAGAGGTCTAATTTTTTATGCTTTAAAAAAAATCAGCAGAATTTCACTACATAGTTTAGGCTCACCTTGAACTCACAGTAGTCCTCCTCCGTCAACCTTTCAAGTGTTGGGGTTACAGACATGCACCTCCACATCCAGCTGTTTGGGGGGGGGTCTAATTCTTTTGAGTTCTTTATATATTTTAGATATTAATTAGTCCTCTGTTTGAGGAATGATTGGCAAAAATTTCCCCCGTTCTATAAGTTGTCTGTTCACTCTTAGTTGTTTCATTTGCTGTGCAGAAACTTTTTAATTTAATATAATCCCATTTGTTGATTCTTGACAGTACTTCTTTTTTTTTTTTGAGACAGGGTCTCACTTTGTAGTTCAGGCTGGCCCAGAGCTCACTCTGTAGCCCAGGACAGCCTCGAACTCCCAGCAATCCTCTACCTCCTGAGTGCTGGGATTTCAGGCGTGAGCCACCACACCCAGTTTGCCATTACAGAGTTCTGTTAGGAATGACCTTCCCTACATCTATGTCTTCAAGAGTTTTACCTATTTTATCTTCCAGAAGATGAAGTATTTCTGTTTTAAAATGTAGTTAATCCATTTTGATTTTGGTGTACTGCATGATGAGAGCTTTGGCTCTCTATTCAGTCTCTGTGTGTGGACAGCCAGTTTCCCCAGCACCATTTGCTAAAGAGACTGTCTTTCTTCTAGTATATGTTTTTGGCTCCTTTGTCAAAAGCCAGTTGACTGGATGTGCCTGGGGTAGTTTCTGAATCCTCTGTTCTGTCCTAGTGATCCACAGATCTGTTCTTGTGTAGTACCATGTGGGAATTGTGGCCCTCAGTGTGACTGTATTAGGAAAGGGGCCTTTGGGAGGCCCAATATGTTGGGAAGGTGAGGCCTAAATTAGTGGCGTTAGTGCCCTAATGCAGCAACCTCAGAGCCCTCCCCTACTCTCTCCTGAAAATACAAGAAGCTGGCTGTCTCCGTGTGGAAAGTAGCCTCTTCCAGAAACCCAGCGATGCTGATTCTCTCGGCTCAGAAATCCTCCCTCCAGAGCTGTGAGAAATACATTTTCTTGTCCATAAGCTACTGTCTGTGGTGACTTGAGTATCAGCCCGAACAAAGAGCCACTATTTGCAAATCATGTACAGAAAGCCCCACCCTGGCATACTGGCTTGCCTGCCAGTGCCTTAGATTTCCAGCCTCTGGAACAGTGAGAAAATATATTTCTGTGGTTTAAGCGACTCAGTCTCAACTGTTCTCTCATGACAGTTGCAGCAAACTCAAACAAAGTCTTTCTCCCTCAGAACACTTAGCAGTGATTGTACAGTCATTGTTCAGCTACTCAGTTCCTGGTGCGTAATGGACCTTTGGCAAATGTTTGTTCAATAAGTAGACAAACAAGTTGCTTGGAGAAATCCCCAAGAGATCATGTGGTCAAATTTCCCAGACTTGTGCCCTTTCTGCCACACGATGGAGGGTGTTGCCTCATTTCTCCAAGTGCGAGTTTTCAGATGTTCTCATGGGCTCTTTTGAGAACTGTTAAAGTAATTTAACATCGAGACTTTTCTAACATTTTACTCTTATGTGACCACTCCTCTTTATTCCAGAAAAAAGCCACAAACTATCAGGGTGAAAAACTAACTTGGAAATTACTAAATTGAATCTCATAATTGAGAAGATTTTTCATTCTAAGTATAAACCAAATATTCTAGAGATAATCTTGAAGGTACAGATAACTCATTATTCTTACTAACTGTTGATATTTGGCTACCTGTGTATGCTTTTCTTTATATAGGGATAGTTACAGTCTGTGAGCAAATTTGTATATTTTCTCCCCACTTTGTAAAGCATGTTGCTATGTCATCTTCATAGTAGACTCTTTTTAGTACTGGGGCTTAAACCCAGGCCTCTTGCACTGAACTACATCTCCAGTCCTTTGTTAGTCTTTTAAAATTTTGAGAAAGAGTCTTTTAAGTTGCTAAGTTACCCACAATGGGCTTGAACCTTTGATCCTTGGGCCTCAGCCTCCCAGAATGCCACATTACAGGTGTGTGCCTCCATCCCTGAGCATAAGAGAGGTTTTTAATGCCTTCGTAATACTCCTAGTAAGTATACATACCAGTAGGTATGTTCCAAATTATTATTACTGTTTGGGTTTTTGAAGCAGGGTCTCGCTTTTTGGTTCAGACTGGCCCTGAACTCATTAGGTAGGTTGCCCTCAAATTCATGGCAATCCTCATGCCTACCAATTGCTGGGATTACAAGTGTGCACCACCATGATTGGCTAAATTATTTAACTGTTTTCATATTGCTAAACATTTGGATTGTCTTATTTTTAGATATTGGTGAAATTATTTTTTTATGTGGCTGTCTTCCAATTTTTGTATGATTTTCTTCGACCAAAAGAATTACCGGTCAAAAGTTAAGATAGTTTTTATGTTTATTGATAGTACTGTCAGATTGCTTTTCAAAGGTCAATATTAAGTGATTAAATCACTATCTTCTTTACTCTCAGAGGAGGAAATTGAGGCCCAGAGAGCAAATGAAATGCTCAGATTCATCAAGGTCATGGTGATACATCTAAAATTAAAGCCCAAATCCAAGATCCTTAAGTCACTTATTCTTTCTGCCACCCACCTGACCTTCATTTAATTGGTGGAGGTGAAAAGGAAGCTTCATGGCACTATAGCATTGTCTTCCGGACTTTAGACATTTATAGATCACCTGTGACTTTTTCTACAGCTTCTGCAAGCTCGAGTGTTATTCACTTCATACTTTGCTCTCAAGGTAATTTTGCAAAAGAGCCTCTTCCTATGTGATATTATCTGTGAAATTACAGGTTTGATGTTATGCTTACTTTTTCATATGTGTATGAAAATAAACATAACTATTAAAGCAAAACATGCAAATTTATGTTCCATCTAAACCTGCTTTGGGGAACAACTGATGTAGTGGAGTAAACATGGACTTTATATCTAAGTAGATCTGGGGTTAACTACTGGCTCTGTCACCTAATTATATAGTTTTAGACAAATCATTAGTGTCCTCAATTCTTGGTTCCCTGATTGTTTGTCTTGAGACAGGATCTTGCAGTATAGTCAACTTGGTCCTGAACTCATGACGTGGTCCAGGCTGGTCTCAGACTCACCGTCCTCTTCCTCAGCTCTGTGCTAGGATTGTGGGCAGGCGCCATCACACTGGCTTCTCTGGATTTGTACAATGGGGATAATAACAGCCACCTTACAGAGTCATGAGGCATAAATGTGGCAGTGTGAGTGCCCAGGGCCCAGGCTGCCTATTATTGTGGTTATTACTGTGGGTGTCTAGTTATTTTCCAAGGGCAGCATCCTTACTGGAATATAGGCTTGTGGATATGGAAGTTACTTCCACTTGTTAGGACTTCTGGTATATTTATATTATTTAGACTTCTGAGTGTTACCACATACATATCTGCTTTGTGATTTTTGGACAATTTGCTTAACTTCTCTATTCCCCTATTTACCTACTTTCTAAGTGTGGCTATTAGTACATAAGTGTGTTTATTATTTTCTAGCTCTGTTCCACTAGGGGACCCTTTAGCACCTTTGGTTTGTAAATGGTGTTCTCCAGGGAAGGAACTAGGGCTCTCTGGAGAAATGACTGGTTCTAGGGCTGGGGCAGTAAAGTACAAGATGAGCTTGGAGCATCTTTAGTGTCAGAAAATAAGGAACTGTCGGGGATTTAGTGCAGTGGTGCCGCCGACTCACAAGTGTGAGATTCTGAGTTCGATCCCTGGTACCAAAAAAGAAAAGAAGGAACTGCTCAAAACTTGATGAGGCTATCAAAAGATCACAGAATCCAACTTGAAGGATTTCTCAATGGCTAGCTGAGGGACAATATGAATAGCACAATGAATAATTATAATAATATATTATGGCTTGTAAGTATACATGAGACCATATTGATATAGATAATTGAATAAATGATGAAAGGAGGAAGAATAACTCTTTATAGTAAAATTCCAGTTAATAAATGTAGAAAGAATGATGGAAGTAGAAAAATCACTGTTTGGCTAATTCTACAGTAACAACTGTTATTAACAAGAATTATTAATACATTCTAAAACTTAATGAGTAGCTGGGCATGGTGGCAAATACCTGTAATCACAGCAGTGGAGAGGGTGAGACAAGAGTATTACCTTGAGTTCAGTGTCAGCCTGGGCTACATGAAGAGTTCAAGGCCTGTCTCAAAAAATCAAAAACAAAAACAAGACTCTCCTCCAAAAAAATAACTTCATGAGCAGAATATTTGCATAGTAATAAGGTATCTACTCTTGGATAGGCATGGAGGTGCATAATCTCAGTGCTTGGGAGGCTGATGCGAGAGGGTTGCTGTGAGTTCAAGGCTAGTCAGCTATATAGTGAGTACAAGGCCAGCTTGAACCAAGGACAAAAAATAAGAAACAGGGGCTTGGAAGATAGCTCAATGGCACCACATCTTCCTTGAAAGCACAAGGTCCTGTGTTTGATCCCTAGTTCTAGAAAAACAAAAAACAAAAACCACCACCTGGGTCTGGGATGTAGCTCAGTGACACTATGCCTACCTGGCAAGTGCAAGGTCTTGAGTTGGATCCCTGGTACCACCCCCCCCCAATGAAACTCCCACCACAACAACTATCCTAATCCCCCAACAAGCAAACAGACAAACAAACAAACACAGACGAGTTATCTCTGCACAAGATACTGACAATTACAAGGAGAAAAATACAGCCGTAACAACACCACCTTAACTTGTTAACATTACCAGTAACAAGGGGACTGGGCCTTCTATACTGAAGATGTAATCCTCTTGTGTTAGTCTTGCCTCAAATCCATAACCTGAATTTATTCAGGCAAAAATATTGGACAAACTCAAACTGAAGACATGCTACAAAATATTTTGAAGAGGCTAGGGATTTAGCTCAGTGGTTCCAGCGTCTGCCCGGCAAGCACAAGGTCTCAAGTTTGTTCTCCGGTACCACATACCACAGTGCCGGGTATAGTAACTCACACCTGTAATTCCAGCACTCAGGAGGCAGAGACAGGAGGATTGCTGTGATGTGAATTTGAGGCTGAGCTCAGGGCCAGCCTGAACTACAAAATGAGACCCTGTCTCAAAAAAAGAAAATCTGCATGTTGATGAATTAGCTACTCTTAGTGTACCAGTGCCAGTTTCCTGGTCTTGATAATCTTGTTATGATTATGTAAGGTTATTTGAAACGAGCCAGATGAATGATATACTGGAACACTATTTTAATAGGCATGAAAAGTAACAAGTTAAAATATAAAAATATATTACATTTCTATGAGACAAAATGAGATAATGTGTATGTTGAGCGTTTAGAATAATGCTTGAAACATAGGCATTCTTAACTCATGTCAGCCCTTACAATAGTAATTTTATGATTGAGTGATATTGTAGGTAGTGAATAATCTATTATTGGAAGTAATTTATTTCCTGCTTATTCTCACCTGTTTCTTTTTGATCCTTTCTTCTGGGAAAAAAAATACTTAGCACAGATATGTTATTTCTAGAGATAAAATAAGATCAGATTTTATTCTGAGGATTATTTTAGAGAGTGTAGGGGGTGGTGTCATCTCCTCTGGCCACTCACTGGCTCACATTTAGGCTAGAAATCAGAAACTGCTGGGCTGGGAAGCAAGGCCTGATTTCCACTACTCTCCTTTTCAGGGCATTTGTGATAGTGCCACCTGGTGACAGGGCTGCTCTCCCTCAACTCATCATCCTGGTGCTTTATGAGCTGCTTGACAAATAGCGCTCTGCTCATTTATTGAACACCTTCTAGGTCCATGTTGTAGATCATTCAGGCTTCACAAGTCTTTGATAACTGATATTTTGTTGGTTTTTAAGATGATAAAACTGAGGCTCAAGAATTTAAGTGACTTATCCAGGTTTCCAAAAGAGAGTACAGTGCCAGCATTTGGATCTGGACACCCTTACTTTAAGGCTGAGTCTAAATGTGTCACTAAATTTGAGAACTCAGCAGTGAGCAATGATTCTTGACTGGGCATCTGTCCCTTTCCCTCGTTTGGCAATGTCTGGCTTTTTTTTTTTTTTTTTTAAAATCTACCTTGTAGATAAGGTCTTGCTTTGTAGTTCAGGCTGTCCCTGAACTCACTATGTAGCCCAGGCAAGCCTCCTACCTCTGCCTCCTGAGTCCTGGATTCGTATGTGTGAGTCATCACGCCCAGAACTGTGATATGTGGTTACCATATTTGGGACTTGTGCTTACCAGGCAGACTCCAGAAGCACTGAGCTAAATCCCTGGCCCAGTGTCTGGCTTTCTTAATGGGTAAGGTGTGTGTATGTGGGGGACTGGTATCTAATGCTAAACATCTTCTAATGCACAGAACAACCTCTCACGACAAAGAATTATTCAGCTCCAAATTCAATAGAGTGGCTATTAAACCCTAGTGTAGAGGCTTGTTGCTACAGTTACTGGGAATTGAACTCAGGGTCTTGCGCTTGCCAGGGCGAGCTCTGGGCTGTTGAGCTACATTCTGAGCCCAAGTATAGAGTCTTAAAAGAGCGAAATTTTGAATGCAGGAACGCGAAGCCTTAGCTGGATAGTGAGGGCTGTAGAAACAAGACACCAATTTGTGCCACTGAGGGGGTCACAGTCTGGAGAGGTAGGGGTTGGAGAAAGGAGAGTCACATACACGCTTTAGACTGAGACAAAAATGTAACAAATACAAGAAGCGAACCAAGTTAGCACTGGGCATGCTCCAAGAAGGTGGACTGAGTGTGTGATTGTGGCAGGAACCAAGGGAGGCTGTGGGGAGGAGCTGGTTTTTTCTTAGGACCCAAGTTAGCAGCCTCTGGGGAGGTCTCTAAGAAAGAGGGAGAAATGCCGGGCGTGGTGGTTCACGCCTGTAATCCCAGCACTCTGGAGGCAGAGGCAGGAGGATTGCTGTGAGTTTGAGGCTCCTGCGTGGGCTACATAAGTGAGGTCAGAGCCAGGCTGGGCTATAAAGTGAGACCCTGTCTCAAAAAAAAAAAAAAAAGGTTGGCTTTCTCACTGCCAGTTTCCTTATTTAGAAAAAGGAGGAAACAGGACACCCACTAAAGGGTGTTGTGAGATTCAGAAGAAATGTCATACATGAAGGGATCTGCAACTATAGCCAACAAAATATATACCTCGTGCATATGCACGCACGTGTACACACACACACACACACACACACACACACACACACACACACACACTAGGCCAGCTAGGATGTGTAGACCCTACCTTCTCCCCAGCCCCCTTTCCAGAACAGGAGCACATTTCCCCGGGGCCACCTGCTTTCTAGGACACCACATATGACACCAGCAGTTTCTTTTTTTGTTTTTGTGAGACAGGGTCTAGTTCAGGCTGGCCCTGAGCTCACTATGTAGCCTCGGCCAGCCTCAAACTCACACCAACCCTCCTTCCTTTATCTCCCTAGTGCTGGGTTTACAAGTGTGAGCACCACGCCCAGCACTGTAATATATGGTACAGGGAATCAAACTTTGGACCTTGTGCTTGCCGAGCAGACACCGAAACCACTGAGCAAAATCCCCAGCCTGATACCAGCTGTTTCTAATGCTATGTAGTAACAGTGTAATGATGGGCAGGAAAAATCTTATCACTGAGGGCTTTTGGGGATGTTAGTCATACCAAGCCCTGTGCTAACAGCCTTGTCTAGTGGTTCCAAATTTGCTCCGGTTTTTAGCTAAAGTGCCTCAGATCTTTACAAAACAATGCATAGAAGAGAAATCATTCCCATTTATATCTTTATTCAAAAGCACCATCTCCCCAATAGCTTCTTTGAGGTAAAATAGCTTCTTACACACAAAGCATCAGCTTGGTCCTAAAATCAGAAGTTCCATCCTACTCTATCTACTCTATCCTAATTTCAAACTCCTCATTTTTTTTTTTTTTTTTTTTTTTTGTTTGAGAGAGGGTTTTGTGTTTGTAGTTCATGCTGGCTCTGAGCTCACTGTGTAACCCAGGCTGGCCTCAAATCCATAGCAGTCCTCTGTCCTGCCTCTGCCTTCTGAATGCTGGGATTACAGATATGTGCCACCATGCCTGGATGAGAAAGGCTATCTTTCTCCAAACCTTTGTAGCTCCAAGAGCTATATTTTCATGCACCTGTGGCCTGTTTTGGCACATTTTTATCTCCTTATAGAAAAATTTAAAAATTTTTTTTTACCTGGATTTGGGCTGCTAGAGACCATAGACATCAGCATTAGTGGCAGCAACAGAAGGAGGAAGGAGATTATAACCTTCATCGTGGTTGTCGGTGCTGCTGCAGGTAGCTTGGAGCTCCTGGTTTCAGGGGATGGCTCAGGTGTGGTAGTTGGCTTTGTGTTTGTGTTTTAGTCTGGGCCCTTATGAGAGGGCAAGAACAGGGGAGGTGACGCCAACTTTGCTGTTAGGTAACAGATTGGACCAGGTGCTTTACAGGAATCTGGCAGGTGAAACTGGTCAAACAAAAGCAAAGCAGCATGGTTAAGAGACCAAGGAGTGACCGATCTTTTGGCAGTGCTGCCTGTTCCTTCCGGCCCTCCTTCTTGCCTCCCTGCCCCAGGAGTGGTGCTGTGATCTCTCCCTCAAGACGTTTTTTCTAGTCTGAATTTCCTTATATTTTTCAGTGACAGTTTCTAGCAAGCAAGAGCTTCCTGAAGGTTGGCAGGAGAAAGAGGGATATGTCTGTTTTCCCTCTGATCCTTTCCACCTTCATCCTTGGCAGAGAATGGCTATGGTGAGGCCGCTGCTAGGAAAGTATGTGGCCCTGTCCTTCTCACCTTATTTAAGGTTTCCACCAACTGTGTAGCCACATAACAGTGCAGAAGGGTGGGATGAGCAAAGGGCAGTTCTTTCTGGTTTAAAGCACTGCTGCTGGGCTGATGGTGAAACCAAGCCTTCTCCTGGTTCGTTGGAAAGATGGAGATGGCTTTTAAAGTGTGGGCTTTTGGCACTAGACCTTGGCTGGCAACATCCTCAGGTGAAAGAAGAAAAGTAAGACTACTTTAGTAAACAAAGGGTTATTGTGTTAGTCAGCTTTTCGAAACTGCAACAAAACCCCTGAGGTTATCAGCTCCCAAAAGGAGAGGTTTATTGTGGCTGGTGGTGGTTTTGGTCCATGGTTGTGGGAAACAGGGGAAGGGAACATAACTAGAACCTTTTCGGTAAGTTATAGTCTTGTGTGAGTTGATGGCACACAGCGAAATAATTAATAATTAGGCAGAAAGGGGACTTCGAGAAGAAGCTGAGCCTGAGCCTAATCTATGTTACTTTGCATCACCAAGACCTGGGACCCCAGCCTACCACACCTTTTATTCCCCCAGATCCAAGCTGGTTACACCTTTCATATAAATTCCAAAAGACCTGGGAGGGCAGGGCAGATACCAACAGTCGTCCTAGAGAAAATATGTAGATCCTGGTGCAGTTCTGCCCTGAAGCATCACAGCATGTGGGACCATCGAGTCCCTGTTACTACCAGAGGTGAAGACAAGAGTGAAGTCCGAAGTCTGTCTGCAGGCAGGAAGGCCTGGTCAGTTTCCACCTTGCAATTATTTCTCCCAAATGGGATTGCTCCCAACACATGGTCAGCTGGTCCCTGTTGCTTCTGGGAGTATGGTGGAGCGGTAAACTGCAGTGGGTGCACATGACAGAGGGAACTATTTGCTTCATGAGAGCTGGGATGCAGACAGGATGGCCAGGGTCTCCATATCCTCTTTAAGGGGACACTTCTCATTCCCTAACTTCCTTTTAATTTTTTTTCCCCGATACTGGGAATTGAACTCAGGACCTTGCACTTGGCAGGCAGTGCGGTACCCCTGAGCTACATCTCCCGCTCCCCAACTTCCTTTGGGGAGGCTTCATCTCCTGAAGTTTTCATCACTAACCAATAACACCACAGGCTGGAGACTAATCCTTCAACGTGTGAGCCTTTTGGTGGCATTAAAGATCCAAACTACAGCCACAGAACACAAGCACTTAAAACTTGGTGTCTCTCTCAGAGACTGGAAATGTGTTAGAGAAAGAGGAGAGGATGGCTTTGAATGCTGGGTAGCTGATAAGAAAGTTCTTCTTCAAAGCCTCTGGGCAGGCAAGAGAAAAGGTGGTTATGACACTGTTTCCACAACAGTGGGGAAATTGATCAACTTCTTTTTAACTCTTGTTGGATTATTTTTACCCTCTCGGTTTTCAAGCTAACTGGGCCAATTGCCTCAAGTGGAGAATTGTACTAAGAAATAGAAATTGTCTTCAAGTTGAAGTCTTGTGCTTGGTCTGGATTTGGTTTGATACAAACCACTGTTAGGCCTTCTTTTGGCAAAATTCTTAAAATGGGGCTGGGGATTTAGCTCGGTGGTTTTGGTGCCTGCCTTGCAATGTCCCAGGTTCGATCCTGGTAACCACATACCATAATGCTGGGTGTAGTGGCGCACACCTGTAATCCCAGCACTTGGGAGGCAGAGGCAGGAGGATTGCTGAGTTTAAGGCTGAGTTTAGGAACATTTGAACTACAAATTGAGACCCTGTCTCAAACAAACCAAACCAAATCAAAACAAAACAAAACAAAATGCTTAAAGTGGCCTCTATTTTCAGGATGCTTAAGCCTAACTAGGGAGATGCCATTCACTTCATAAATCCTACAGCTAAAAGTGGAGCCAACATTCAGAAGCCACAGAAGTTCACTGAGGACCGAGTGGGACTCTGGGTTAGGGGACGCTCGAGCTTGTTCTCACAGGTGGGGTAGGACTTGGATCAGTGGAGGGCAGAGAAGCAGGCAGTACAGAAGAATGCATTGTGAGCTGGAGATAACTGGATATTTGAGGGGTGGCCTGGAGGTTGTTGAGTTTTGTCCTCTCAGGACATGTAAGGCCTGGTACTGTGCAATACTCTACACACATTTATTGAATTGATTGTTTGATAACTTCTTAACTAGGCCTGTATGTTGGAGAGTGTGTGGAAGTCTGACTCATTAGAGCAGAGAAAACTTTGTGGGTAAATGGTTATGTGTACACAAGACGCCCAGTGAAGATGCTTTCCTTTCCTCATCAAGTTGGAAGTCCACACTGAGAATTTCCCCTGGACTCCTTCCGTCTGTTTATCACCGATCCCCTAGTGAACTTTCCCTCCGGTTTTGCCCTCTTTGGACTTGGGTGAGGTCGTATTACAGGACAGGGCTTTAGATCTTCCGTGCTCTTTGGAGTAGAACAACCTTAAGACAAACCAAGTTTTCTTTGGTTAATATTAACAATTTCTAGTCCTTGTCAGAAACAGTATTTGTGTCAACAGTCTCTGAGTTGCAAAAGTCCTTCCCTCGAGAGGGGTAAAGGGCAAGGAAGAAGAAAGCACCACTCTTCCGTGGTTATTTGCTCTTCCCATTTCACAGCGTACTTGGCAGACGTCCAGGAATCTTTGCCAATCACTTCCATGCTTCATGTTGTTCTAATAATAATCCTTCCTTCGTGCCGACATTCGTTGAACACTGGATCGTCCAGTGTGCCTGCCGGATGGTGGATGCCAAAGAGAGTGAGGCTTGCTGCTGTCCCTGCGGAGTCGTCACCCTCGTCCCCCTTTGCAAAAGTGGAAATTGAAGAGCTGGGAGCTTATATGCTTAGGTCAGGGTCATCAGTCAGCCTCAAAGCCACAGGAGAGAAGTACAAGTTTCTTGCTAGATTCTGTTAGTGTGACACCGGCTGCTCCGAGAGCTACGCCGATGTGCCGAGCCCTCAGAGGGTGGGACGCATGTTCAAAACCAAGTGGGAGCCCCCAGCCGCCCTGCTGAACCAGAAGGAAGTGCCCGTTCCAACTGTGACCTCGAAGAGGATCATCGGGGACATTTTGAACTTGATATGAGGAGACAGAGCCAAAGGAGCCAACAGTGGAAGGATTTCCGCAGGCCATTGAGGAGATGCTCCCTAAGTCAGTGCTGACATCCAACATAGTGTTTCTCTCTCTGCTCCAGTGGCCCCTCTGAACTCCTACAAACCTGCCACTGTGTGTGTGTCCAGGTCCTATTTGTGTTTGTTGCTGCAGTATATAGTTTATAACATATTAAACATTCTTTCTTTCTTTCCTTCCATTTTTTTTAAAAGACAAGGTCTTGCTGTGCAGTCGAGGCTGGCCTAGACTTGACGATCTTTCTGTCTCAACATCTCTAGTGCTGGTATTACAGGTGTGTACAACTGTGCCTGGCTCTGATAAATGTGTTTTTGGTACCAGAGATCAAACTCAGGGCTTTGCACTTGCCAGGCAGGTGTGGTGCTGTTCAGCTAAATTCCCAGCCCTGATGAATATTTCTTTAAAAAATAAAATGGGATTAAAAAATAACTAAATGGGATGACTGAGGGCAGTACAGGTAAGAAAAAACAGTATGCCCAGATGAGCCGCCATT
>PVIR01041454.1:0-12740 GCA_004026965.1 Petromus typicus
TGGACACTTGGGTTGTTTCCAAGATGTAGCAATCACAAATTGGGCTGCTATAAACATGGGTGCACATATGTCACTGTGATATGAGTCTTTTAATTCTTTTGTGTATATACCTAGCAGGGCAATGGCCGGGTCAAATGGGACCATCAATCCTAGCTTTTTGAGGATTCTCCAAACTGATCTCCACAGGGGTTGTATGAGTATACAGTCCCACCAACAGTGGAGAAGGGTTCCTTCTTCTCCGCAGCCTCACCAACATTTGCCTTTGACTGATTCTGAAATGGCAGCCATTCTATGTGGAGTGAGATGAAATCTCAATGTTGTTTTCATCTGCATCTCTCGAATGACTAATGATGTTGAGCATTTCTGAAATTATTACATTAGACCTGAGACAAGAGTATGTTTTTATCAGACTTATCAGAGTTTTTGAAACAATACAACAGAAATAAAAAGCATAAGATGTTGGTAAACTTCTTGAACTGTTATCTTTCTCAAAAAAAAAAAAATAAAAGGGAACCTAAATGTGCATGTACACACATAACATAGGAAAAAGAAAAAAATGAGATTCACAGCTAGAAAAAAAAGAATGTGCTAGGTCCGGGGATTTAGCTCAGTGGTTCTGGTGCCTGTCTTGCAAGTGCAAGGGCCCAGGTTCAATCCCCTGTAACAAAATGCAAAAATACTGGGCATGAACCATCAGCAATCAGAACCACATACCACAGTGCAGGGTGTGGTGGCTCATGTCTGTATTCCCAGCACTTAGGAGGCAGAGCCATGAGGATTGCTGTGAGTTCAAAGCTGAGCTCAGGGCCAGTTTGAACTACAAAAAGTGAGACCCTGTCTCAAAACAAACAAACAAACAAACAAAAGTCAAGACAAAACAAACAAACAAACAAACAAACAAGAATGTGCTGCCTGGAATTAGGTACTCTGGAGAAAGAACAGATCTTATAAACTCTCTGTGTATCCACCAGAGAGAAGCCTTAAGAATCTTCATCTTTCATTTACTGCCTGGGATTGTGTAACCCCACCTACAAGAGTTCCTGTTCTGGAAAGATTTAAGGTCACATTGAGAAGTTAGAAGACTGACTATAGCCACTTGGCTTAATTCAAAGTTTTGGATTCCACAAGTGAAACTGATCACTTTGGAATGGGAAATACCATAGGATTTACAAATAAATAAGTTGTGGGACCACTGACGCATGTTAATTGGTAACAGACACTTGAGGAAACTGGCAGAAGGAACCATTCCAACGACTGATAAAAAGTATTGGATTAAAGCAAGTGGTTTAATAGCAAAAAAGAGAAACTCTCAAGGCCAGGATAGCTTATTTTCAAGTCAATTGATCTTAACTGGATTGAGAGACTCCTGGAGACTTGTTTGGATCATGGAGGTCCTACCTTCATCAATAGATTAATCCCATAATGCTTGACTATGCTGTCAGGAGGTGGGGCCAAGTTGGAGTGAGTATGTAGGCTACCATGCTGGTGCCTCGAATAGTGTGTCTCTCACTGGAGGTTTTCTACATGTTCTGCTTCCGCACAAAAGTGAAAGGAGCAGCTCTGCTCCTCCAGGTCCTTACACAGCGATGGAGACAGCAGAACATGGCTGAAACATCTGAAACTGAAAACCCAATTCAATCTTTTAAGTTTTAATGTCAGGTATTTTGTCACAGTGACTGGAAAACAGAATGGCAATGTCCTTTCGCTGTACATTCTGGTTGTATTATTCATCTTCATATCTCCTGTTCTGGGTTCTCTTTTAGAGGCATCAGAACTCTTCACTTGTTGGATTTAAAATGATCCTTCAGTAAAGAAGAAAAATGCTCATGTTTATATTAGAGTCCAGGCTTTGCTGCTCTGATTCATCGTGGACCAGTCCAGTGAGCTCAAAGGATCCTGTAGAACCAGACAAGAGCCTTGGAAGAGAGACCTTTGCTATATATTTGTTAAATATTCTTGAATTTTGTGACAAGACTAAAGAGATAATATGGATATTTATCATGGCCTGGATTTATCTGTGTTTGGGAGGGGAAAACAATCCCCTTTCACCTCTGGAAGTTGTATTGAGAAATGACACTGAGCTATCAGATGCTAGAGCCAGACTTCATACGAAGAGCCTCTCATCCTGATTAACATATTCCACACTGTGGGATATTTAATATATTTAATTAAAAGCTTCTGTCTGAAAATGAGCCACGATTCCTTTAGGCATAGATACCTACTGTGTTTAGAGGCTAAAGGAAGCCAAATAGGTGATGGCTAAGTTGTAGGCTGTGAAGGAGATGAGACTTTTTCTTTTAATACAGGGTCTCACTTTGTAGTTCAGGCTGGCCCTGAGCTCAGCCTCAGACTCAGCAATCCTCCTGCCTCTGCCTCCTGAGTGCTGGGATTACAGGTGTGAGCCATTATTCCTGGCACCGTAGTGTGTGGTACTGATTGCTGATGGATGTGAGTCACTACAGCCGGATTGATGTATGTGATTACCAATGATGAAACTCAGCCCCTTGTGCTTGCAAGGCAGGTGCCGGAACCACTGAGCTAAATACCCTGCCTAAAAGGAGACTTTAATACTGGAGGAGAGTGGATATGAATGAAATGCTCAGCCCGCAAAACAGAAGTCAAAGGAGGAAGGCTTTGGTAAGAGAAAATCAATGCAGTTTTAAATTGGACGTTAGCAGTCATTTAACATAACTTATTTTCCTTACTGATCAGGAACTAATTGAGGCCACCAAACCTTGAGTAATACACATTGAGGAACAAGTCCCAACTTAGAATTACTAACCTCAAGGTAATACTTTCCAAAGATGAAATAATGGTCTTGACTAGGATGCAGTAGGAGTAATGAGAAGATGACAAGTTGGAGGTTTACGTGCCTCTTTCTCCATGAGAATCCTGGATTATCTAAAAGAGAGACAGAGAGGGGATGTTGGGTAGTGATGGGTAGTGGTGTATGTGGCTCTGAGTAGCATGTTAAACCACTTGGTAAGTGTAATTCTGTTGTAGATATGGCAATAAATGGTACTGTCTTAGTTACTCTTCTCATTGCTGACACAAAATACCTGACACCCAAAGTTAAAGGAAGAAAGGTTCAGTTGGCTCACAATTTGCAGAGAGTACATTCCATAATCAGCTGGTTCAAAGGCGGAGTGGCAGGACAGACAGGCATCATAAAGGAGAAACAGTTTTGAAAATGCTCCACCTACGACCACATGAGGCTTTGTAGGGACATCTATCTAGATACAAATCATAATCAGTGTACAGAACCATTCATGCAGAAAAGTTTTACCTGATGAATCTTTATAGCCTTTCAATTTTTTTTCTTGTGCAAATAATATGACACAGTGAATGACAATGACAGTAGAAATATTGCCTGTTTTTCTGAAATCCAGCCTATGGTTACTTACTACCTTCAGCACCTTTAAAGGCAAAGATTGGAACAAGCAAGATACTAACACAGTGCGTGGAGGAGAAGACTACAGACCAATAGCGCAGTGAACATGGCATCGGTAGCGAACCCTTCCAATAATGCCCTGCTCTGGATTTGCACTTTTTAATTTCTCCCACATCTTCCTCAGATTCACTCTCCTTTCCAAAAAGAATTGCTTCAGTTTGATTTAAAAAGCACTTCCTTGAGGCATAGGAGACTTCTTGCCAATAGAATATGGATTTTGTTCTTTTTTGCTCTTTTAATTATGTGCACGTAACCAATATAAATGTAGTAAACAAACCACAGGATATTCATGCTTCTGATTGCTTTTGGCAGCCAGTGGCTAAATCTTCATAATGTAATATATTTGTGGTTGTCAGTAGACAGAGGTTATATTTACTCCAAGGGACACAGGGCAGTGAAGCACCATAACTTTTCTAAGATCAGCAGGCAGAAATAGATGTGAAGACTTTTATTTCTTGGCTTGGTATTTTGGTATTGTTTTCCTCTTAATTCCTTTTATAGTTTTGCAGAAGTAAGTATAATGCTGATTTGCTTAGAAAAGAGATGTACAAAAAATGAATGTCGTGGGTGCCACTGAATATAATCTTATGTGAATAGTATAAACACTATGCAATAGCATTTTATAAAGGTCAGGAGACTACACATGGAGATATTTAACCAGCACAAATAATGTCTTATTCTTTTAATACTTTATCTAAACATTTTAACATTATTTACAGATAACTGTTTTAAATAAAACATAGAAAATAAAAAAATAGATTTGGGCACCAAGAAACAATAAGTAAAAAATAAATCTTTTAATACACTTCAGTTCCCCTTTAAGGTGATATAATCCTGGCTCGTAGATGAAACTTGCACTGTGCAGTTTTACAAGTAGAAACTCAGAAGAATCTTAATGTTGCTTGATATTAATTCTAAATATATATTCTGAATGAATGCAAAATTGATTTAATAAGGTGATTAAAGATGTTCAAAAGCAGCCTGAACAAGCTTTCTTTGTACACTGAATGTATTCCTTTTTTAAAAAAAATATGACATCATCTGAGATGTGTTTTTAATCAATTATCATTGTGATTGCAGATAATCCAGGGGCAACATGTATGGAAAAACAATGGCGTGATTAACTAAACGTTGACCTCGGATCGTGGCACCAGTCCAGAGAGAGCTTATTAGTTTTAGCTGGCAGTAAAATAACACTAAGACCGAATTAAATCACAACAGCCGGATTAATCCAGATAGGAATCAGATAAATAGATAAAACTGAGACATCCCCTGTTAACCTAAAAACAGCAACAGCGGCTGAGTGGAGAGACAGTAAAGTCTATGAAGAGTACTTTGCATTTTATCTCAATTTCCATGAAAGAAAACAGTCTTCAGGGTTAAAGAGAACATTCCTTAATTAAATAACTCACAGGTCACAGAAGCACCTAAAATCACTTCTGATCCTATCAGGACAGAATTTTTGCAGGGCTGGGAATACTTTGCTTTTCAAAGCACTGTGTTTAATCCAAGAAGTGCAGGTTGAAGAGCCATTTCCATTCAGAGCATAGTCCTAGCAGCAAGGTATCTAGTTGCTTCCTTTGTCTGGCTCATCACACAAGTTTTCATCTTGCAAAAATACCCTAGTCATGCTTTCTTGCACCAGCCTGTTAAGCATCTGGACCAAACTAGATACTGATAAAAGAAAAAAGAAACAAAACTTGCTGAAAGAGTTATGAGTCTTGTTGGGATTCATCTTGAACTTTATGAGGAATTCTTTTAAAAGCTTTGTATAATGATACTTTAAAACTTATTTTGAATGGTAAGGAATGTTATGAGAGTTCACAACATGGGGAATGTGTCTCTGTCTTTCATGAATATGTTAACTGTAGTTTGCAGTGCTTAACAGTTGTTCAGGATCAACATGTTTGACTTTCACTTACCTGTGCTTTCTATGATGATTTGGTCATCAGAAACTAATGCTGTGTTTCCATGATAACAAACTCTAGCTGGAAAATCATCAGCCTTGAAAACTGGATATCAAACATGCCAACCCCAGGTGGCCTCTCGTTGCTTTACCTGCTTTATAGAGTTGCAGCCTAGCAAGGGAGGAGGTGCATCAGATAAGGCAAATGTTGGCTGATTGGGGCTGGCAGTTTTCATCTCTAGGTTTCAAGGCTGACTATTTTCCAGGAAGCTCTTATTTTTGAGGAGAGAGGGTGGAAAGAAAAAAATGCCACAGAAGTCACTACTTGGCTTTGTGGTAAGAGAGCAATAATGGCACTGTTTTAATCAATGCTTTTTTGTAAAGGAGAATTGAACAAACTTAATTACATAATAAAGCCAGCAATGTTATAAACCAGAAACACATATGTGCTTCATACAAGTTTTCCCTCTGGATCAATCTATATATAAAGTATGTATTTCCCTACTGGCATCCCAGCTTCTGCTTTGCTTTAATGTTTTCTTTCCATCAAGACCTATTTGTTCTTTCAGAAGCATTGATGTGATTCATTGTGTAAGTCACATGGATGGCCTATTTTTATCCCAAGATGAGTCAATGTGGAAAGCCTGGTTCCCGCCCTAAGTTTTTAGGGAATTAGAAAAATAGTCTACCTCTGTCTATTTCTAGCTCAATTTAGTTCATAAATGTTTGTGCTTCCCCATCATGCTAATCCAGACTGAATGCCCCCATGAACCCCTTCTCTCTAAGTGCCCAAGAGATTCAGAGAAGGAAAATCCAGAGAGAGTGAATGGCTGATGTAAAACTATATTGCATATGTCATTCTAATCCCAAAGCAAAGATGCACGCTTTCTTCAACCTGTGTGAAAGGGGATTAAATTAATTTAGGAAATTAAAAATTTATACCATGGAGGTTAAAAGAGAAAGGAAAAAAATCTATTTTTATGATTGGAGAAAGTACAGAATTATACAGAGTAGGTGAAATTTTTATGCCCTTCAATTTTGTAGAATATGGGAAGCCAATTAGATAAAATTAAATTTCAAGCCTGATTGATTTTTTAAATATTCAGTTTAAGTACTGCATTTGGTGTTTATTATATGACACAGGAAATATTGAGAAATGTCTGCTGCATCCAGGAATGAAATGAAACCTGTACTGTCAATGGCCTGGCTGGAGCTTATGATAAAGTATTATGACACTTCTATATTCTGCAGCACCATAAAATGCTAAACACACACAGAACACAGGACTATAAGTTTAAAAAAGCACATACTGGAAGCTGGAGTGTTTTGGCATTTATAGCTGGCTAGCACCGGGAGATAATGAGGAGTTTGATACTTTGGAACTCATAACTATGAAATATATAACAATTGTCTCCCATCGAGATGGATCATATTTCACACAATACTGGGGGATAATTCAAGTCTGCAAAGCAATCTGCTTTTCATTTCTAGTGGAGGCCTATAGAAGCCATAATTTACCCAGGTAGCGTTCATATAGGAAATAATGACAAATTTAGAGCAACTCATGACAGAAAAAAAAAATCCACATAGGAAAAACATAAAAGATTTTCTGTCCTCTTGGGTCTCCACTTTTTCCTGTTATCTTTCCCTTCTTCATAAGTGAAAAATCTCTCAGGCTAGTGTGGTTTCAGGATGAAATATAAGCATTTAAACATATATAAATGGACACATACCAGTACTAGCAATAGTTCCCTAACTGGTGATGGAGATAAAGTAAGATAAATTTTTTATATTATAGTTTACTTTAAGTATTTCATGCTCCAGGAAAACCTAAAGCTATGTATTGTCCACTCAGTCACTTTTCATGTGAAGATGTACAGCAACCCTTTTCTTATATACTAGTTGTTTCCTTATCAAAATCTCCTTCATATCATTGAAAATTAGAATTAAGACAGCATAGAGCCAACATTTCTAGAGTTTGAGAAGAGCTAAGTGACTGATATTCTGTGGTAACTTTTCTTCTCAATGTTTGTGAAATATTGAAAGACATGCAGGAGACAGAAGAAATCGTTGGTGAGCATTAAAATAGCTCTTTGTGATCTGGTGAAGTAGTGGCAACTCTTGGGCCTCTGTCACTCTTCATCAGCTGTCACACGAGCTATCTGACCCAAGACACTGACTGGAGAGAAATCTACTGAGGCAGAGGCAGGTTGTGAGGGGCTGTGGTAACAGGCACTGAGCTTTAGCTCCATCTCTATCTTATTTATGCTTTCTGTAACACACATGGCCCAGGGTTTGAGGTCGTGAGGAGCATACTGTTTCTACTGATGATAACTTGCTTGATTTGAGGTCAGTTTCTCCAAGTATGTGAGTTTCAGTTTGTTATAACAAAAAGGAGGGTATATTGTTATATATGTCATTCCAAGGATTATTAAAATGAATACTTATTTAAATTTTTGAGAGTAAATAAAAACAAAAATGTGCCCTTATTTTTATAATATTATTTTTGAAATAAAAGACTATTCCCTTCAAAGTTGAGTAAGAAAAAGAAGAAAATAAGAAATAAGTAAGTAGTTGATATTTCCTTTGGTGATAAGATTTTATATTTAATCCTTCAAAATTGTTGGATATGTTGAGATGAAATCCACACAACATAAAACTATTCTGAAGTGTGTACATTGGCCTAGCTGTACTGTGATTAAAACCTTTGCCACCTACAAGGGAACCTCGTACAGCTGAGGAGTCATCACCCACCTTGGCATTTCCTCAGTCCTAGGATGAAGATTATCTACTTTCTGCCTCAACAGATTTGCCTGTTTGGATATTTTATGTAAATGGAATAATGTGCTATTGGCCTTCTGTGTCTGTCTGGTTGCTTTTATTTACAATGTTTCAGAAGTTTATCCAGATTATAGCAAGTACAGTGTGTCATTGTTGTATTGACCAACATGGTTCCACGGAATGTACACAGCTCAATCGGTTTCTGCATTCAGCAACTGGGAATAAGGTGACTCTTCACCTATCCCTCCAGCATGGGGCACTAACAGGTCACAATACCAGTAGATTCTCTAATTTCCCTTATTCTTTGTCTTCACCTTTATGCTAATACATCCTCTTGGAACATTTCCTCCACTGTGTCTGGGAGAATTCAGGAATGCCTCAAATTGGCTCAAGAACTCCCTTTTCACATTCTTCTGCTAAAAATGAGCATTGCACACAAAATCACATGGAAGAGTTTGCCTCAGATCTGGTAAAGATTTCAGGCCTAAGTCACTATATGCTTTATTAGGCTGGCTCCGAATACCCAGGGGGTCACCTCACCTGTTTATGAAGCAGGTTGACTTCAATGGCAGACTTCCTCTAGCCAATGAAATGCTGGATGGAGGATCATGAGAGAGTTTTCACCTAACCAGGGATCCAAAGATACCACAGGCATATTTATAAGCCACGTTTTAGATTTTTTATTTCAGTAAGAAGAAAACGAAGAAAAAATAAGCTTTTACACAAAATGATCTTCCAGTAAAACAAAGAGAAATAGATTTAGATGTATCACAAATGAATACTTCGGTAGCAGTACAAAATTAGTGCCTGAAAATGAAATCTCAACATATTTACATGGCTTCCGCATTTTAAAGCTCTAACATATGTGTTTGTATGACCAGATTTCTCATGGGGAAACTTTGTGACTGAGTTCATTGTCTTTGAAATGGAAAACATTGATAATGATGTTTGAATACACCAAAAGAAGGAGCAAACCCCAAAATGTAAGCACATACTCAGTCATGTCATACTTTTCTTCTTTGTATGTAGTCTGAAGTTTATATCTTCATTGTAGTTTTCCTAAAAACCCAAGGGAAAGTAAGTTTGGGCTGATATCAAGAGGTAGGCTTGTTTTTATATGTCCACATATTTGAATAAAATATTGATTTATTATTCTGCATCATCCTTCTGACTCATGTCAGAGTTTGAAGTTTCATCTTTCTTATTTTTACTTAGGCATTATTTTCCAAAGTAATACGGAACAGCTCCCTATGTTCTGATAAAAGTAACCCCATTAAATATGTTATTTAATTTACATTATGCTCATTTCTCCACTTAAAGCTAAATAACTCCTTTTAAATTTTTTATTTTGTCTCTCAACTAGTAATCATTTCAGATGTTTTGAGTTTCTTAGCATGTATTCAAGATCATCTCTTCCCTCTTATGTCTTTATAATTTTTGAATTCACATAAAAAGTTGTATAATAGAAAATAATATGAAAATTAAATGTGTTGCACTATTACTTAACAAGCATTTATGAGGAAGACAGACTAAAAAGACTTAAATTTCTGTGGCAAAACTGAATTTAGATTTATGTGTTGACTTACAGGTATACTGAGTGTTTTTACAAAGGGATTATGAAAGTGTACACAGTAAACAAAAAGCAAAAGAAAGGGAAAAAAGTAGATAAAGTAAGTGCAAAGGTCATATTATAATAAAGTTTTTGACACATGAAGTAAAAATGTATGTAAAATACATACTGCATATAAAATTATATATCATAGGTAGGCTCATAACTTTGGCAGATAAAGCAATAAAAGGAACTAGAATCAGTTACAAAATCAGTATTCCTGGGACATACAGTTAAAAAAAATTATCACTGAGAGCCGGGGAGTTAGCTCAGTGGTTCCGGTGCTTGTCTTGCAAGCGCAACGGCCCGGGTTCGATTCCCCAGTAACCACATACCATACTGGGCATGGAGACTCACGCCCAGCAGCAACCAGTACCACATACCACAGTGCCGGGCGTGGTGGCTCACGCCTGTCATCCCAGCACTCGGGAGGCAGAGGCAGGAGGATTGCTGTGATGTGAGTTGGAGGCTGAGCTCAGGGCCAGCCTGAACCACAAAGCGAGACCCTGTCTCAAAAAAAAAGGAAAAAAAAATTATCACTCAAGGAAAGAAAAATACCTAAAATTAAACATCCATGAAATCTGTCTTCTGGTTTTTCTTAAGAATCTATTGGATGTATTATAAGAACGTATCTTTAGTAAGTATAAGGATCATTTTACTTTCCTATTTATTGTGGTGCTTCTCACTACAGCCAAATGACATAAAATTATTCTGCCACTGAATGAAGTCAACTGAAGTAATAACAATACTGGATTTTGTTTCAAGGCCCAGTGCTCCTATGCTTTGGTTTTTTCCAAAGATATAATGAAAATATATTTTTAAAAATGAATTTTAGCCATACTTGTCAAGCTTATATGCACAAACAATTCCCCACAGTGATCTTTTTGATAAAGATTAAATGGATAGAATTTAAGACACTTTTATCTTTCTGAGAGAAGCTGGAGAATTTCTGTTGGGAACTGCTGATTGTGGGCTACAGTATATCATTGAGCGCTAAAATACAAAATGGAGTCTTCATCTCCCATTCTTATCTGAGACACTGTAGGACCTAATCTTAAGAAGTGGCACTGAGAAGAACTACTATGTCAGTCCAAAGGAATGGCTGAAGTCATTCTCTCTATATGGAAACCACCAGTTTGAGAATCTTCACTGTGATACACTTGTGTAGAGAGAGCAGCTCATGACACTGTGTGTTTCCATGGAAACACAAGCTTTGTGTACATTGGAGGACAGAGCACCAATCACATTTGCTATGGGAAAGATCAGACATGGGTACATTAGGCTACTCATGCATTTTTGATTTGCTTGGATTTTTTTAAAAATTTAAAAAATTACATCCTACTACTTGTTTGCCAAACACATCAACTATTTGGTCAGATTCACTTTAGGGGAATCAGGAGATTATTCTGTTGGTTGGAAAATTATATATATTTTTTTCAAATCTTTTTTTTTTTTCAGGGGTTTTTTCGAGACAGGGTCTTGCTTTGTAGTTCAGGCTGGCCCTGAGCTCAGCCTCGAACTCACATTACAGCAATCCTCCTGTCTCTGCCTCCCAAGTACTGGGATTACAGGCATGAACCACCACGCCCGGCTTTTTTCAAATCTTTATTGGTACATTTTATATATATATTATCTATATAATATATATATATATACACATCATTATCGCATTTAACATTGTGACTCTACCAGTATATGACATGACTTAATTCTCATTTTTTTCCATTCCCCTATGCACCCTTCAACAAGTAAAAGAAGCTAAGAAGTACATGAAGAAATGTTCACCAAAAGATGCAGATGAAAATAACACTGAGATTTCATCTCACTCCACAAAGAATGGCTACTATCTTCAAATCAAGCAGCAACAAATGTTAGAAAATTACATTCTTAGAGGAAAGTGAAAGCTTGGCCCCATTCCACCATCTTCTACACCTAAAAGAAATGCTGAGGAGGACTAGTTTCCTGAAAAACTAGCCAGCACCATCTTCTTCTGGGAAAGCAACTTCTCATTTCCTTCTTAGCTACTTTCCATGACCACGTGGTGGTTTTGTGTCCCCCCTCCCCTGACATTATTTCTTCCTAGGACCTCTCCTCCTTGAATGAATTTAAACAAAAATTATTTTGTTGACTGGCCTCCAGGCCCACGCCAGAAGAGTGCCAAGGGACTGAGTTTAGCAGTGGGTGGCTAGGGAATCGGCGAATGCACCACCGAATCTGTGTCACCGAATCTGCACCAGGATTAGAGCTTACTGGCCTCCAGGCCCATGCCAGAAGAGCGCCCAGGGACAGAGGCTTTAGCAGCGGGTGGCTTGGGAAATGGCGAATGTGCCACCAAATCTGTGTCACCGAATCTGCACCGGGATTAGAGCTTGCTGGCCTCCAGGCCCATGCTGGAAGAGCTCCCAGGGACTGAGGTTGGCAGCAGGTGGCTCAGGAAACGGCGACTGTGCCACCAAATCTCTTCCGGGGTTGGAGCTTACTGGCTTCCAGGCCCACGCTGGGAGAGCACCCAGAGACTGAGGTTAGCAGGTCAGAGTCTGACTTTCTCCACAGCAACTGCAAAAGCACATCCAGTCACCTTGTATTGGTGAGTAGGTGGGCCTATTGGAACATCAGCCCCTACCATTGCAACTGCACAGGGCCTACAGGCTACTGGCCTCCAGGCCGACTGCACAAGTGAGCCCAGAGACTCTGTATTGGTGAGCAGGTGGGCCCATTGGAACCTCAGGCAGTGCCATTGTAGCAGTGCAGGAGCCAGAGCCTTCCTGCCTCTAAAGCAGATGGAAGGAATTCTGACTGTATTGATTGAGTGCCTCATATGGTGTGCCAGAACTAGGGGTTTTTCTTTAGGTCCCAATACAGACTGCAAAGAACAACCCAGGAAACACTGCTATTTTAAGGTTCCTAACTATTAGGAGGAAAGTGACTTGCAACAAACAGCGCCAGAAAACAGGGCAGGTCAGAGATGAGGAAACACTCAAAGTCTCAGATAC
>PVIR01041455.1:0-12742 GCA_004026965.1 Petromus typicus
TAGCAATTCTTTCACCTTGCTGCCAGCCTATCTTTTGAAACTTTCAGCCAAAATTAACTTCTTTCTAAAAATGTAAAAACAAAAACTTAAAAACCTGGGTCTAGCATTTCTAAATGTGAAAGCATTTTTTCTTTTTCAATTTAATATTCATTGCATTACCAATCAACCCTGTATTCAATCCATTGAACTGTCCGTATATTCTGAATTGAGCTGTAAGTGCTCAAATAGCAAATATCTGTGTTTACACTCTGACTTTGACTTCAACCTTCAAGACTCAAAATAAGTAGTATCTTTCTCTCTTTTAGGTGAATTATTCACTACCTATTCTGAGATATCAAACCACATTTTTGAGATCACTGTTGTAACAATGTATGCTATTTTAAAGAAATTTTTATATCTCTTAGCCTTACTAATCTATGAATTTCTAGATGGTTTAAGTTTTTATTGACATTTGCAACTATGTTTCCAAGGCAGAGTAGAAAAACTAAAACTCCTTTTCATAAGGGTTGATGTAATAAACTTACCTTTACTGTTTTTTACCCAAATAGACCAGTTTATATGTGTGTGTATTTGCATATGTATATTTCTTGTTAGTATTGCTGTTAGATTAATATGACCATATGTTAGTGGAAATAAGGTATATTATAGAAATGTGTCAATATGTAACATTAAAAGCAAAATAAATTTGCACTCCACTCACATGGTCCTACTTGCAGGTCTTCATTAATCCACGAAATTTCCATTTCTGGGCTTTGGTTCTTAAAATCTAAGAAAAGCAATACTCTTCAACATTTGACTCAAAATCCTGCAGTTTCTTTTTTTTTTTTTTTTTTTTTTTTTTCATGGTTCTCCCAAGTTTCAGTGTACATTCTAAACCTCCACTCATGTAGTAAGTCTTAGTTCTTTTTAACTTGGCAGGTTTGGGGGTATATGTTACCTTAATAACTCCTGTTTTCTTTTATTATTACTTGTTTGTAGTACATGATGTTTACATTCTTCCAGAGAGTAGATACGCGTATGCAGTTCAGCTTCTTTTGCTTTTTAGTTCCATTTTGTTTTTCACTCTCCCTCCCTTTACCCTTCTTCCTCTATTCATTGTTATTGTCATTATAATTCTTAGCCCATGTTTATCACACATAATGTTTACATTCTCTGAGGTTCTTGTACAAGGTACACGTATCTTTATCCTACCTAACTTACCCTATCTCTTCCCCTGAGTTTCTTGGAACTCTTCTCAAGAGTTATAATCCTTTGTATCCTTCTGTGCATCCATTATCGTACTCTTTGCTTGTACTTTGTCTTACTCAAATGGAGGCTGCCATACAGCGTCTGAGTGTATGTGATGGACTTATTTCACTAAACATTGTATTTCTCAGATGCATCAAGTTTCTTACAAATGGTACAAATTTATCCTTCTTTATATCAAATAGTTTTCCATTATGTGTATGTGCTTCAGTTCCTTTCCTCTTATGTTTAAAGGTTGTTTTTGTGTGTGTGAGTGTGTTTATTTGGTTTTTGTTCATGTGTGATTTTTCTTGTTTTTGGTTTGATTTAGTTGGTGGCAGGTTCTCATTTCCCTGTCTAGTCTGTTCACCTCAAACTCTGCATTAACACCATTATCTTATTTCTTAGTCCCCCCCCATATATAAACTCCTCCTTCCGTGTTTTTTGATTGCCATAGTCTGCTCTGTCATAGTCATTATTATCTTCTCCAGGATTACTGCTCTATGTCTCTATCTTATTCCTTTGACTCCTCCACATTTTACCTAGGGCAAAGTCCTCTCACATGTCTTTTCCATGTTACTGGCACCTCAAACCCATCGACAGGGTTGACACCCACAAAGCTTTCCTCAATCACAGAGTACAACGCCTTCCTCCTATCTCTCACCTCTACCTCCACAAATATCTCATTTTAATGATGTTTTTCATTAAAATCAAGTCCTTTTTATCACAGTCTCCCAAATGCTTAAGGAATTGAATTATACATGCCCATTTTTAGCAGAATGGGTTTCTACAGAGGTCACTAAGCCTGTCCATAGTAACTCACTTTTTCCTGGAAACAAATCATGCAAATAGTCTAGGAAAGAATTTGGACAGAAAATATGTTTATGCCCTCCTTAGGTACCACTATAATTAGTTTATGTCATGAATACAAAATAATAAGATATTCTTTGTAGAAACATTTCCAACCCTTTTCATTTTATGTATCAGTCTGATTGAGTGAATTTAATGTCTAAACAGAGCATAAACCAGGATGGTTGCCACCCGTAATTTGTTCTCTGTGCATTCTGTGGGATGAAAAATGTGACACTACGTGGTTTGTCACCATGACACCAAAGTGTTCTGAGTAAATTCGGACGAGGGCACTCTAATGAAATATAGTCTAACTATATTTGAAATTAAAAAATACCTTTTGTGTCTCACCCTTAGTACATTTGTGATTAATTTCTTAACTATTTATGTGATAACAGATACATTTTTTATTCCTTTTGAGATCTATTTCTGAAAAATTTTGTAGTTTCTGATAGTCTTTGTTATGTATTTATATTTATAAAAGTATCATCAACTATATATGTAGATATGACAGTAACATGACCAAGATAGGTGAGTGTTTATAAAATTCATATAGATATGTATCTACGACCTCACTTAAAATTACTGCTAATTTTAATTTGTGTAATGAGTTTATAATAAGTGAGGGTGAGCATTTGTATTATAGTTGTTTATGCTTTCATGAGAAGCCATGTTCTCAATAAGCAGAGGTAAGTCTTATAGTACATGTTATTTTAAATTTTTATTTGTTGATTTATGCTTTTAAAATAAACTATTACAAAAATGTAACATTTATTAGATGGAAATGATTGGAATTTTTAAAATATTGTATGTAACCCAGGCTAATTTACTTCAAAGAAGATAAAATGTGCTATATTATATATTCAACAAAACCACTTTCATAAAAAGTAGGTCTTATATTTGAGTTAAAATTAATGTAAAATGAGAAAATGAAGTAGTTATATGTGATTGTGCCTTAAAGCCAACCTAATTAAAGAAATAGCTCTTAAAATAGATTATGAATAATTTGGTAGATTTATATAAATAAGAGAGAAAGTTGTCAAAAATAGTTTCAAGGAGATAGTTCTGTCTTATAGTCATTAAATTCACCTAATAATTCATTTTTAGTTTTAAACAATATTATGTTTTATCTTAATGACTGATCATATTATATAATAAATGACTAATCTGTATTTTATTTTTTAGAATGTGACATTTCTTTAACTTTATATAATAAAATAATAATTATAATAATTTATTAGACACTTGATTTTAGTTTTCTAACATGACCTAAATTTTAGACAGTATCTTTAATAAATTTTAATAATTATTTCTCTTAGCTTCTTCACGGTCAAAGGATACATACACACATTAAGAGGAGTGTGATAAATGGAAAGAAGAAAATGCTAGAATATAAACACATTCAACAATGTAGTTAATGACAGAAGGTGGCTTGTTATGGAACAAAAAGTCCAAGTAGCATGATGCTGTCAGATAAAGGGAAGGTGAAATAAAACATAACAGAGATATAAGGACAGAATAAACATACCAAGAGGTACAGCAGCAGACATAATACATGTACATATGTGTTTATACAAATAGAGAGGAAAAGTTATGAGTCCTTGCTTTTGGAAACTAGACTAAAGATGGTGCCTTTGTGCAGATATTGAAAGGAAAAGGAGAGGATAAATGCTGGGTTCCGTTTCGATATGTTGAGGAAGAAATATCTCCGTGTAGTCAGTAATCATGTAAATATCCCAACTCAGAAAGAAAGGGACACAATTGCCAGAGGGAGAGGAGAACTTGGAAGGATTCCTATACACAAAATAAACAGGACATTTCCTTCTCAGTCTTCTTTCTTCCTTCTTTCCACACGTTTTCTCTAGGAATGCTGAAAGTCATTATGACAGCTCTCAGCTCTGTGACTCTTCCATTTAAACATTCACCTTTCTCATCTCTCTGTAAGTATCAACTGAGGACCTACCTGTCTTACTAGTCTTTAATAAATTATATGCTAGTTTTTATAAACCTTCCCTGATACCAAAATGCTTCCATCTAATTCATTATGTACCAAGGAGTGTCTGACATTAGTACAATGATAAATCACAAAGTGGTTTATAATTCTTGTCAACAATTTCCCAGTAGCAACATAATCTGCTCTGCTGAGTTAGGAAATATTCCAGGTTCGCTGGCCATGAGGCCGACACAGAGGCAGTGAATACCAAAACAACACACAGCTTCTGGCCTTTATCTCACTTATTATTTTTACTTAAAATCCAGTTCCTTCCAGATTTCCTCCCACTTCACTCAACACATTAATCCAGCGACCCTGCTGCTTCCGGTCCCCATTCTTATGCAGTAATTATCTCCTGTGCTTGTCTGTGTTCCCTCCATACAATGGTACTCAGAATATCATGGGCTTTAAGTAACTTTGATTTGGTGATGATTTCACCCAAGAGTATAACCCAACCCTCTATCACTTCTCTTTATCACACATGAGCTATCATACAAGTTCCTATTCCTTTTTACAACTCCTAATAACTACTTCCCATCTAAATGTTACTATTTCCAGAATAGTATCCCACTTTAATCTGTTTCTCTTTTATATATTGTGTAGGGCTGATGTCAAGCTTGTGTTATGTGATAGGTGTATCAGCTGATCTTCCTACTATACAATGCCTGTCAAGATCATCTCATTTAGTCCTGAGGATTTAGCTCGGTTGTATTGTGCTTGCCTCAGAAACATGATGTCCTGTGTTTAATTCCTTGTGCCAGAATCAAAACAAAACTTAGACAATCCCATTCACTTCTTCAAGATTTTTCAATTCACTGTTTTAATTATTCATGTTTTTAAAATTTGTTCTCTACATCTTTGCCTAACTCTTGCATTCATTTGATTAAGGTCTCTGCTCGGATGACAGAACCTCAGAAAGGAATTCGGTGATTATTCATTGTAAATTTTCTCTTGCCCTACTTATACTTTTCCTGTTTTTGTTTCTTTTCACCACAAAACATTTGATTATGTATTTACGTTTTTCTTAGCTTTCCAGTTGCTTCCTTAGCTAGTATTTAGTTGTCTGATATTATGGATTTCTCCTAGCCCTTATTGTATCTCAAGGACTTAAAATGCTATCCCACTATAAAGACCTAGAATTATTTGCTGCAGCAAGAAGTGAATACGTGCATGTGGTCTTCTGCAGATTTAGGAATGCAAGTCATATATGTTTGATTCAACTCTGCTTTTAACCTTCCTGTTACTGTTAGAAGGAACAAGGATGAAATATTTAAAGCTATATATAGCAGCATTCTGATTGGGTTCACTGATGATCTTATACGTTGAAATGTGAAAAGCCTAGTTTTACTAACTGAGCATGCATGTTTTATTTTTTACCCTTAGTTAGTGTTGAGACTTTAAAAAGAGCAACCAGACTACTGTCTTCCAAAGGGTTTTATATTCTCATGCTGAATGTAGAACTTTTATATTTAGAAGCATAAACTCCCTTCTAATTATACACAACCTACTCTTTTATATTTTGCACACCACTTTGCAGTTTCTTGCTATACAATTTACTTAGTACCAATTTTGGTGTCAGAAATTTGACATTTAGATTGCTTTTGAAAATTAAGTAAAGCAGAATTTGTACTGAATGAAACTGAGCATTTGGATTCTTGGCTTCTTAAAATTGTTCTTTCATTCATGTGTGATGATATACCTACAGTATCATGGTAATAAGTCATATGCTTATCATGATTTATGACTCAGAGAAGTTATTTTTAATCCTCAGCAAAATAAGTTGGCTGAATTTTATTTTGCCCTAAAAACAAAGGATCAGAATAAAATTTTCACAATGTATTAATAAACATTTGTATATGAAGTCAAATTTTTAAAGAATTATAATCTATAGAGAGATAACTGGTAGAATGTTGGTATACTATGGAATTCTGATATAATGTAGGTTATTAGAGCTTAATTTTAACTAATAGATGAATTATCCCCTACTGTGGAAGAGTATCAATTGATTTTTGAAGTCATATGCTAGTTCCTCCTATTCTCTTATCTCTCATGCATTTCTTTTTTGATATATATTTATGTATATATGCTTTATATATAAAGGTATAATTTAGTGTTCATGTGTGTAATTATGAATATTCAATCCATAGATCATTAATTTAAAGCCTCATTACAGATTACATTTGAGATAAACAAATTCAATTCTTTTTCTCTTGCTTACTAGTTGATCTATTAAGAATATAACATGATTTAAAGATCTTAATTCATAAAATCATATTTATGGCATTTAAAAAATACTATAAAACTTTCATCACAGGGTATACAAATCCTTTTAAAAGAACAAAAATAAGAGTATTATTAAAATTTCTCTTAGGGAATGTTAACTTCCAGTCATACTGCAAAAGTATCTTGGGAAAATACAAACTTAGGGAACTATTTCATTGTGAATATTTTTTCAACCTGCAAAATAAGAGTGGAGTTATTTTATTTAGAGTTTTGTCTTGAGATATTTTTCCTTCTTTGTAAAATAAGAGAAGTTGGCTGTCTTCCCAAGAGTTAGCCTAACTTAAATTCTCACACTTTTTTTTAAATGTAATTTGACATTCTATTCGGATATCACAGATGTATAATGAGAATTTCCCTGGGCATTCAAAAATTAAAGATGAAAAGAGCTCAAATATTTGCACATTCTATATGTGCAATTTCTTTTTTGTTCAATTTCTTTTTTCAAAATGTCTTTGAATCTTAATGATATTGTCTTATTTTCCATCAATCTTCATTGTCTCTATCCTAAAATATTTTTTCTTTCTTGTTCCTGAAGTGGAAGTCAGCCATTCAGGTGACCGCAGTCAAAGGAGCTACACAATATTGTTTTATTTCCATTTGTAGTAAAAAATTTCAGGATTTTTTCCAGGATAAAATGTGATGTCCTAATTATTTTTTCAGTAACTGTATTATGTGGCATGCGTTCTCATAATCTTTAAGTACCTTCCAACTCTGTGTCTTTTTTAATGGCAGTATCCTCAAAATAAATTATTTCAAATCTTTACTATTGTTGATTTTTAAAAGTTCTATATTCTAGATAGTCTAAGGAACTTATGATAAAATTATTTTTCTCACATTGTGGGTTGTCTCATCACTCTTGGTGGTTTCTCTTGCTAGGTAGAAAATGGAACTGTAAATTATGACCAAAATGTGTAAGAGAGGGTCAGGGATTAGCTCAGTGGTTCTGGTGCCTGCCTTGCAAGCACAAAGTCCTGAGTTCGATCCCCAGTAACCACATAGAATGATGCCAGGTGAGGTGACTTATGCCCACCAGCAATCAGTACCACATACCACAGTGCCAGGCATGATGAATCATTCCTGTAATCCTAGCACTCAGGAGGCAGAGGCAGGAAGATTGCTGTGAGTTTGATACTTGTCTGGGTTACATAGTAAGCTCAGAGCCAGCTTCAACTATAAAGCAAGACCTTATCTCAAAAAAAAAATGTGTAAGAGAGAAGATGCAGTAGAAAGAAAAGATTCAAAAAGAAGGAGAAGTGGGGGGAAGGGAAAGAAAAAATATGCGAACACAAGGAAAAACAAAAAGGAAACTTTTGTAAGTAGGGAGGGAGGGAGGGTTAGCAGCGAAAACAGAAACTAAGAGATATCATGGACAGTTACAAATTCTCAACGATGAATGTGATCATAATGTGTGCCTAAAATGTATCAATATATTTGTTTTTTTAAAAAGTTTGTTGGTATCATTTTCTGATGGTAATTGATACTTATCCTCTAAATAGTACAAAAGTATAATACAAAACTTGGCCACTGGGATTTCATTATAGTCTATATCATGTGAAAGTTTCAAAATATTGGTAAATCCTATGAGAGATAAATTTTGTCATTACTCTATAACGTGCTATGCACTTTAAAAATGAGACTTGCAATAAAATTCTACTTCCTATGGTTTACATTTGAGGTGTGAAGTAATTATGAAATAATTTTTATTTTTAATTTTTTATGATCTTTAAAAAAGATATCAAAGGAACATTCAATATGTGTAAATGTAAACAAATCTGTTAAGGAAAATATGTTCATATTATTTAATTCATTTTATCTTATGATGAATCATATTGTATCAATAATATTCAATGTTGATTTCTTTTATTTTCCAGAATTTTTTTTTCTGTTTCTTCTTTCTTCTGCTCCCTTTTGCAAAACATTTTTTTATGTGTCTCACTTCTTTTTGGCAAATTTTTATTTCACATAATTTGTAGATGTAAATAAAAAATAATAAAACACACGCTGGATATCTTCTCAGTCAGTGCATTTTTCTATAGCCTCTTAAAGCTTCCCTGCTTAAGTAAAGTTCTCTTACTAAATTTTCTATTTAAAAGAAAGCTATATAGTTAAAATATTATTTTATTCTTATGTTATTCAGTCAACTATTAGTTTTTCTTTATTTTATAAAACTAGAAATGCTGTAAAATAGCAATCAAGACATTATCTGATAAAACAATAAAACTACATAATTTATAATCTACTTACAAAAAACTACACAGTAAATACAATCATTTTATTAGAGCTCTATTTGTCCTCCTTTCCTGCATTTCCCTGTGTCTGTGATGGCTTCATTTGGTGGCACACTGTATATAAGGTAGAAAAAGTAGCTTATGTCCATAGCAGACTTTGCACAATGGCCATATTGTGTAAAATTAGAAAATTAAAATTAAAAAAAAATCTTTCACAACACCAGCACACAAAAATAATTGAAAATGAAGAATTCAGAAACCTGCTCAGAGAAGACGAAGGAATAAAAAAAAAGAAGGAAGAGAGGGAGGAAAGAATAAAAGAACAAAAGAAGGAAAGAACAGAGGAAATAAAGAAGGAGAACAATTTTAAATTTTATTTTATTCTAAATGATAATCTGTAATATGCATACTCTCCTTAAGCATTTTATGAGACACTAATACTTTGAAAATAAAATTGAATTAAAAAATTTGCTGGTAAAAAAAGGAAGCAAAGCTTGTGCATATGGGGGTGGGCAGGCAAATGGGAAAAATGAGAATTAAATCATGCCATATACTGATACAAATTCTCAATGTCTAGTATGCTTATGATGTGTGTATAAGATGTACCAATAAAATCAGTTTCAAAAAAGAAAACAAAATTGAGTCACAAGTCCTACAGAAAAAACATTACATTTACAGAGGTTTGAATTAAAAATTAAATGTTAGGTGTAACTAAACCAAAGTTTAAAAATTATACATGAATGAAAATTTAATGTTTCAGATGAATAGATTAAATAATTAAAACATGACAATCTCAATATAAGCTTAAAAATCAAATTAGCATATATTTTTGACAGAATAATTATTAAACCAAAAATAATCATATTGATCAATGACATCCAATTAAATATATAATTAGCACATCAAAATATATGTTGAAAAATATAGGTAAGCTTGTCACTGGGGATATGGGACTAATTCTTAAGTCACAAAATTGCAGAAAAGAAATGAAATATTTGATATAACAACAGTAACATGATGATTGTATTATGTAATCAAGGTAAAGTCATTTAATCAAGTCAAAAAAATAACATGTTTCAGCATCAAGAAGAATAAGGCATTTGAGAAAGACCCAAAGAGCTCCAACTGTGCCTTTAGGTTTTGTTATGTAAAACTGTCAGTTACCTGAAACAAAATGTTAACACTTGTTAAAACTGGATGATAGGTTTATAGCTGCTTATGCTACCATTTCCCCATGATCTACAATTTCCTATTAGAAATTAAGAAGAGATAACTCATTCATGTAATTTTTTGAAAATAAATCCTAGTTACTCATATTTAAATAATCAAAAATGTTCATAGATAAAAACATAAGCTAAGAAGATTGTTGCATACTTTAGCTATATTCTTTCAGTATGCATTACTGAATAAATAGCTGCAAGCAAATAAAGACAAACAAAGACAAAACTGCCCAAATAGTCTGTACTTTGTACATGATTAAGAGAGCTGATGATAGGTACAGGAAAATTTCTTATATGTCATATAATGTGCAAGTTCTTCCAAATACTTGTGGTTTCACATATCTGTTCTACGTGAAAGGATTCTACAGGTTGCTGCAAAATTAGATGGACAATTTTCCTAAGAACTGTGCAATACAGTGTAAGTGATATAAGTATCACTATTGTGACATTTACTGGACAACTCTAACCATCAAGAGAAATAGATGTATTCTTTTTTATTCTAAATGGAAGAGAAGTGATTTGTGATGACAAAACAGTGCTTGGAGAGGTGGAGAACTCTAACCTCTTACTCTTGGTGGGTGAAGGAAATGGCTTGGAATGGCAGTGAATGGAAGAAAATCACACTGACAAGTTGAAATAGCCAGCCAAATAGTGTCAATGAGGTGGCACATTTTGCAGCAAAATGCACAAAAAACAGACTGCAAGAGGAAAGAAGTGGAAAAACCATAATATGTGATTTTCAATCTTCTATAAAATGTAATATTTAACTTTGTGGTTTCAATATATTAACTATCATGAGATAAATAAAGATATAGGATGTAAAAGGAAAAGTGCAGGTGATATTTTCATTTCAACTTAGTAGAGGCAGTGGATCTCATTTCACCTTCATGTTGTTTGTCTGGCTGGTAAAACATGTGTGTTTAGAAAGGTATTACTCAAAGAGCTCAAAGAGCACCACTGTGTGAGAGTCCACTTGCACCAGGCCCTCCTCCTTGCACAGTCAGGTGTGGCAGAGTGCAGAAGTGCTGTCTGTGCTGGAGATATGAAGGATATGAAGTTGAAGGTTTGGAGCTCACAGTAGAGTCCCATGGAAGTCTGTATCATGGAGTGAAGGCTGTGCAAGGGAAGGCTGAAGGATCTGTGGGTCTGCGGTGCAAGCCAGGTGTCCAAGGCGCAGGCAAAGATGAGACTCTTAATGCACAATTGTAGTGATAATTGTGTGGTTCCAAGTGACTAATTGTTCTTTTATTTATATTCTTTTTTTTTTCCTATCTTGTCCCATATGTGTAGGTTTATTATCATTATAGTACTTGTAAAAATGTTTTTAGTACAAAAAGTAGATACTGTTAAATTGAGTTTATGTCTTGCTATGATTTGGGGTTAAATTATTGCACTAGGCAGTCCAGGACAAATCCAGTTTGAGTCATTCACTGTAACTCACACATAATGCAAGTGAAACTTTAAGGAAAAAATAAATTTCCAAATAGACCCACATTTCCTGAAAATGAGAGATTAACAACAAACAATTGGAAAGATCCCATTGAACACAAGCCATCATAATACAGTGTTTTCATTATAAAATGAAATAGTAATGACCTCAGGCTAACCAGTTTGCTTTATTTTTTTAATTTATTTTTTAAAATTTGTTAATCTTTATTGGTACCTTACATATACACATCATGATTGCACTCCATAATGGGGATTTGTTCCAGTATAAGACACAACTTAATTCTCATTTTTTTTCCCATAGGCTTACCCACCCTACCGCCCCTCCATATACATAAAATTTGTTTCCTTACTTTTTTGTTACAATCTTAACATTTTCCCCCTTCTTCCTATTTTACATTGAGCATTTTCTATTTCACAATATATAACATACAATTCTAGGACTCATTTACATCTTTATTTTCTCATACCAGAGAAAAGATGCGATATGTACCTATCTGTGCCCTATTTATTTCACTTATGAGGATATCTTCAAGGTATGTCCATTTAAGTAGAAATGATTCAAACTTATCATTTTTATGGTAGAGTAATATTCCATTCTGTAGAAGAACCACAGCTTTTTTATCCAATCTCCAGTTGATGGACACTTGGGTTGTTTCCAAGATGTAGCAATCACAAATTGGGCTGCTATAAACATGGGTGCACATATGTCACTGTGATATAAGTCTTTTAATTCTTTTGTGTATATACCTAGCAGGGCAATGGCTGGATCAAATGGGACCGTCAATCCTAGCTTTTTGAGAAATCTCCAAACTGATCTCCACAGGGGTTGCACGAGTCTACAGTCCCCGAACAGTGGAGAAGGGCTCCTTCTTCTCCGCAGCCTTTCCAACATTTGCCATTGGCTGATTCTGAAATGGCAGAAAACCAGTTTGCTTTATTAAAAAGCATCTGGTTTGCTGCTCTGTCTTACAAGAAACAACCATTCTCTCATCTTCATTAACAAATGCATTTTGTTTTCCAGAGTGAGTTGTTGCCCAATTCTAGAATCAGAAACATACACATACAAAAATCCCCCTACTTGTAAGTTAAAGCTAAATTTGTTGCAGTTTTGTCTATTAGAATTGTTAAAGACAGAACATTTTTACCACTGAGTGCTGAAGAACGTGGTGGACAAAAAGATCTCTGATTTATTGTTGCAGGAATTCTCCTTTGGAGGGCAATTAGGAAGCTTCTTAAGAAGTGAAATATACTTTGGACATATAATCAGTTAATTACTGCTATTTTACTCAAAGGAACCGAACACTTACCTATATACAACCACCTGCACGTGATTGTAACAGCTTCTGATAATGGCTCAATCTTAGCTGCAACCAAGACATGCTGCAGCAGGTGAATTGGAAAATAAGCATTAGTATACTCTGATATTAATGTATTATCTAATGTTAAAAAGAAAAGAGCTATCAGACCATGGAAAAGAATAAGCATAAGTGTGTACT
>PVIR01041456.1:0-12734 GCA_004026965.1 Petromus typicus
TTAGTGAAGAAAAAATAAGATTGCAATTCGATTTCATTTGACCATCTATCTTTCACCTAATCACCTTATTTCTGCTTAGACCCAAAGACACCCTTCATCATCTGCTCTGTGTCAGTGGAGCTAGTCCATTTAAGCCATTCCCTGATGTAGTAAGTACCATATCTTTTAGGAAGATGGCTGGAATGACGTCACAGTGAAGGAGACCACTATTTATTTTCCTTGTACATTTTTGTTTCTTCTTGTCCCACTCTGTGGTAGACAGAGGAGCACTACTAGGCACATTCCTCTGACACCTCGCTCTTGACCATGACATGTACCATTTGGGAAACTCAATTCCAACCCCTCTTTCATGCAGCCCTTCAAACCCGGGCCACACGCCCCAGGCCACACGCAACCCTGCTGCCTCAAACACCCCACTCATACATGTCCTCAGTCTGCAGCCTCAGTTTTCTGCACTTTCCACTTGCCTGAGGACCACATCTCAGCTCTAAACCTGCAACCTGGTGTTTCCATGTCTGCCAGGCTGCAAGTGCACCTTTTTCTGAGAAGCTGTGAACCCAAGCCTTGAGAGTCCACCCTTCCTAGTTTGTTTCTTCCATGATGCTCTATATTGGCCCTCACTTAGTGTTATAGTGTTTTCTCTATATTTCCCTCATCAAAATATTGTGCAGTTTGTTTCTTCTATGTGTTCTGACTGATGTATTCTGTAACTTTGTGTTCTTTGAATAAGCCATATAGACTGCGCTTTCTCAAATTCTTAAAGTAGAATTTCAGTGTGTCTTTCCTCTTCACAAGAGGGCTAGATTGTGGAAGAAGCAGAAAAGGAGACAACTGAGGATAATTATCATTACACGCCCAATAGAACATTAAGCAATTGAGAGTGATTGGGTCCAAATCCTAGATTAAGGCCCCTGTCCATGGTGCTAGTTTAACAAAGTATTCCTTTCCAAGACAGAAATAGGATATAATTTGTTTCTTATTAAGCAACAATAAAAATCTCATCTTAGAAAGAACAAAAGAAATCTAAATTCTAGTTTCAAATTTTCTAGAAAGAACAGATTACAGAAATATTTTAAAGATTTTCTAATCTTGATTTTTACTCAGGACTTAATGAGATCTTATATACTGTAGTTAATTCAGTATCAATTAATAATTTAATATAATTTGATATTCCTAAGAAAAATACTATTTTTTTGGAGACAGGTTCTCACTCTTTGTAGTTCAGGCTGGCCCTGAGCTCAGCCTTGAATTTACAGCAATTCTCCTGCCTCTGCCTCCCGAGTGCTGGGATTATAGGTGTGAGCCACCACGCCCTGCACTGTGGTACTTATTGCTGCTGGGCATGAGTCTCCACACCCAGTATTGTATGTGGTTACTGAGGAATCAAACCTGGGCCCTTGCACTTGCAAGACAGGTGCTGGAACTACTGAGCTAAATCCCTGGCCCAGAAAAATACTATTTTTATGATCTGAATATTTACATTCCCACTACCCAATAGCCGTGCAGTAAATCCTTGTTCCCTAATGTGTAGGAAGTAGGAATTTTTGGGAGATAGATAATCATGAGAGAACTGGAATTGGAATCTTTACAAGAAAGTGAAGAGATACTAGAGCTGCCTCTCTGTCGTATGTTATATAATAAGTCATGTGACACTTTTTACTAAGAATGAACAAGCCAGAAAGAAGATTCTCCCCAGTAAACCAATTATGAGTTCTTTGACCATGGATATCCCATCCCCTAGAACTGGGAGAAATACGCGTTCATTGTTGAAGTCACCTGCTCTACAGTATTTTGTTATAATAGCCTGAGCTAAGATATCATACTTCACAAAATGCAATTAGTGATCTAGTCAGACCAGAGCTACTTTAATTTCCCAAGGTGAGTTATGTTCTGTCAACAGCAACACTTTTCACAAGTTGGCCCCTATACATGGGCACCTTTCCTGTTTTTAACTCTTTTATTCTTTGCTTTTGTCCTTTTCCCATCGGTTTCTTGTCTGGCTCAATGGGTTGACTCTGCCGGATCTCATGGGTTTGTAACTTTTATTATTTTTCTCCAAGATATTCTTTAGAATGTTTTGCAGTGTAGGGATTTTATGTATGTGAAGATTTTCAGGTGTTCTTTGTCACAGAAATATCTTTACTTCCCTTTGATATTGAAGGATAGTTTTGCAGGATAAATCAGTCTAGCTTGAAAAACCTCACTCCAGGATCTTCTTGTATTGAGTGTTTGGGTTTAAAAAGTCTGCTGTGATCCTGATAGGCTTCCACCTTTCCTTTTAATATTCATTTTATTCTTTGGGTCAAGCTCTGTGTATCAATAGATTTCAACCTAAATACTATTCTCTTCAAGTTCCATTTTTCTTCACTGTAGCCCCAACACACACATAAAGTTATATTTAGTTTTACTTTTATGTGCTCCAGTCTCTCCATACAGAATTAACTACATGGAGGCAAGAATATTATCTGGTTCACTGTAGCTAACAAATAATAGAAAATCAGTGAGTGTTCTCTGACTTTTAAAAATCCGTTTTAGATGAATCTTATGTAGAGATTCAACTAGTTATTGACATATATAACTGCTGAGCACTAAAGAAACATTATAAAATTTACAGCTAACATTTGTTCACATCCACTTTTTCATACCTGTCTAAGTTGATAAAGTATTTAGGAGAAAAAAAGGAACACTTGCTAAATCACAGGTATGAGTGGTATACTCAAAGTTAAATAAAAATTCCCACAAAGACTTTTTTGGATCCTCCACTGATAATTCTTTTCAAGGCATCTTTCTGCATTCTATATAATAAAGAGTAGAAAAAAATAAATCTTGACAGAGCTGGACTGTGAGTTTTATGCTTGTGCTACAACATGGAGAAGAGAAATGGCTTGCTTCCTCTTTGAAGCATATTTCCCCTTATAAAACTAGTAAAGACGTGTTTTCATGGTCATGTGTAGTAAGCAGAAAGTGGCAGGTTTCTCTTTTAATATTTCTGTCCATTTTTGTGAGAGTGAGGATTTCAGAAGGATCTGTTTGATAGTCTTATGTTGTGGGTGGTATTCTTTCCATATATCCCAATTTTACTCCTCTAATTTTTCATATCATTGACCAAAATTTTGTTTTGTCATCTGAGAGAAGGAAAAATTGTCACAGATTTAAGAAGGTGAGACTAAAAATAGCTCTATCTATGTCTTGAAGTTTGTTTTTTCTCATTAACTAGAAGACCTACGAAGTCTGAATGCAGGACCAAAATGCTGCTCTTTGAGTAACATTTCAGTTTTCCACGACCACAACAAACTGATCATTTTAGTTAATTGTGGTCAAAATGTTCTGAACAGCTGCCAAATGACGAACTACAGATGAGATTGTAGAAGAGACGCAGAAACTGGGGCTCAAGTCGCTCAACGATATTACCATGAGCTGTGTTATAAACATAAGAACACAAAAATGTGTTGTATTTTTCCCATTCATAATTGGTCTAAGAAAGAAAAATAAAAACATTTCCTTAATATAGAGTCATTTACAGCTGGTTTTGCACTTGGGATTTTGGCCATTTCAGCTTTTCATCATTAGCAGTAGCACAGTAAACATCTTCCCATTTGCCATTATGGCAACAATTTTAAGGGTTCTCAGAGCTAAAGTGTTATTATCCTTTACAAGATTAAGACAGCAAACTGTCCTGTACAACATGCACAGAAAGTAGTCACTTATGTTCTTATTTGGCTCTCGGACTTGAGACTCACGTTATAAGCTAAAGAATAGTGCTGCTTATTACAAACCTTTCAAATCAATATAAAAAGTGATTAAAATAATGTTTCAATAAAATCCACTTCTACCCAAAGTGCACTATATTTTGGCAGAGAGAAAGGACTGGAAATGGTAAAAAATATTTTCACCAGGTCACAGAATTTCAAATATTCCACACTGGATATAGACAAAAAATTCAGAAAGATTCAGCCCTTTGAAGAAAATAGTACCTATAAGTTGCATATGGGAAGTCAAAATATTTACTATTTTATTCCCTAAAATGACCAGCTGAGTGTTTTTGAAGACATATTACAAAGCTTTAGGTCATGTGGTCCCTACTTCCGCTGCACTTCTTTGACTGTATCTCACCTATATAACTCTTTACTTTCTCACTGTCTTGTTCACCGAGGTAGGATATGTACAACTGTTGGATATGTATAATTCATACTGACTCTCGGAACTTTTTTCTAGATTTTCTGTACTCATGATAATTTGTTATTCTTATCTAAGTTTAATTTCCACTTCCTTGAGCAACATTTCCCTTCAAGAAGTTACTTTAACATTTGATTCTGTTTTATTTTATATTATACCCTTATTGCTACTTTAAGTTCTTATACGTCCAGTTGTTTATTTGTTTGCTTACTTGCATGTTTGGTATTAATTTTCTATTTCCTGCTAAAAGAAAGTTAGCTGTAAGACCATAAAACTTTCTTCTCATCCATCACTAGCATTCCAGTACTCAAAGCAATTTCTATCACATAAAGGGGAAACAATAAAATAAATCAAACTTACAAATCTTTTTAAGCAACACTTAAATTAGAAAGATAAAAAAGAAAATTAATAATAAGATCAGAGTTTTCAAAAAACACTTGTTAATACAAGTTGATGTTTTATATTAACTAGCTCAAATCTTTTGGGAAGTAGATAAAGAGTAAGGACATATAACTGAGCAAATCTATCTGTATTTGGACCCATAAGAACATCAAAATGGAAAAATGAATAAATGTATATTTTTGAATAATTAACTTTACTAATATAATACATATTTAATCATCTTTCTTTCTGTTTCTTCTGGAAACAATTTTCTGCCCCACTGCACATTCACAGATCCAAACTAACAAGAAGAGGAACAAAGCTGAAAATCTAAACACAAACTACCCCAAAGGTACAAAAGCATGGCTCATTTAGTATGTTGTTGTGGATTAGATCAACAATGTTTCCCAGAAGCCTCATACGTTCAGATGGAGTTTTCAGGAAGGGGTTTTATGGGGGTGCTACAGTAATCAGTGGGTTGATTAACTGAAGTGCTTAGGAATGTGCTGAAAGGAGGTAGACTCTGGTCAGAAGAAGAAGTTCACAGAGGGGCATGAGCAGAAAGGGTCCCTGGCTTCTCCCTTTACTCCCTGGTTCTTAGTCACCATGCTGTGAGCAGCCTTCTTCCACCAGCTTCTTTCACTGTGCTATTTCTGCCTTGGGACAAGCTTACCACAGACTGAGTCTTCTAAAAACTTTGAAACAAAATAAAGTGTTTTTTTTCCTTTAAGTTATAGGTGTCAGATATTGTTCCCAGTGATGAGAAAGTGACTAAGCAAAATTTTAGTAGCAAGAAGGAGGTCGTTACTATCACTATACCTGAGCCCCTGGTTCAAAAGCCTTTGCACAGAGAGTTTGTAGTGGTTTGAAATGCTGGCAAGGGAAATCCTTAAATGTCATAAGATGAGACTGATGGGAGAACTGGTTGGATTTTAGAACATAATGCTCATGAACATGCACAAAATAGTGGCCCGGTTCTGGAGGATTCAGTTGGCAAGGAAGACCAGTAGTTGTATTCAAGGCCATGTGTGATATCCTCTGGTAGAAAACTTGTCTATATTTTGCACACAGTATGGGACTTTGCAGGAGATTTATATTACAGGCAGGAAATTAATTTAGCAAAGAAATTTCAAGGTAGGCTAATGTTCAGGTTGTGTGCAATGGATGCTTCTGGATAGTTTCAGCCAGGGTTACAATAAGAATCAAGACCAAAACACCTATTTGAAAAATTTGGAGTTTTGCCAGTAGAAAGTTCTTGTGAATTTAGAAAAAATAAAATGCATGGTTGTTTAAAAAGATCAGCATGACAAAGAAGCCTAGTATTGCATAAGAACAATGAGAAAGATGGGTTAAGAGCATCTCAAGAATCAATAAGACCCCACTCTCTACTGGCTCAAGAATGCAAGAGGAAAAAAACAAACTGTTCTCAGATGTTGCTTTGAAAACAGAGCCTCAGGATGACAGGCACAAGATTCATCACCTACTGAATTGTTTTCCTAGCATTCAGCTGATAGTGCTTAGCTATTCCAGCACTCAGGGGCCTCTGTGGCCATGATCCAAGGGAGCCTGGCTACTGTTCAAGCTGGTGGCAGACCAGTTAAGTCATCTAATCATGTTCTTTGTTCAAGCAAGAAGAATGAAAGAGTTGTGGGGTCATGAATGTTTTCTATTCACATTTAGAAAGACAGCTTGAGAGGCTACTCAGATTGCTCCTGAGAAGGCAGCATGGTAAGCTGTAAGAGTCAAGATGAAATGTCCAGTGGGGACCTGAGGAAGATGGAGATGCCAGAAACATGGATTGTCTGCTGAGGAAAACCTCAAGACATGAACTCTTTTACCAGCAATGATTTAGATGTGAGACAACCTCTCATCCCTTGGAGTTTATTTCTTGCCACAACTTACTCTGAATGCTAGACATAGAGCTATAGGAATGTTTCCCTTTTGATTTTTTGGCTTTGTTTCGATTCTTTTTTTTTTTCACTCCCCCATTCTACCTTTTTTTCAGATATAAGTGTTTATGCTTTTGTACACTGGAAATGTTTAACTTTCTTTCTTTTATTTTTTACAGGGGCTCACAACTAAGACTTTGTCCTAAGTTTTAGACTTCAGGCTTGGATATTTCAAGAATGCTGGAACTCTTGAAACTGGCAACTCTTAGAGACAGACTAAATGAATTTTTCATCAAGGCATGCATGTGAACTTTTAGAGGCCCATGGGTAGGATGTTTAACTTTGTACTCCTCACGTGCTCATGTGTTCAGAGATTGGGCTTTTGGAAGGCATTGGATCAAGGGAGTGCCATGGTCTTCAGTTAACTGATCGACTGATGCTTTCAGAGTTGAAGGTGCTGTGATGAGGTGAGTCTGGTCAGCAGAGGCAGTTTACTGGGGCATCACCTGGAAACACAGAATGTATTTCTCTCCCTGGCTTCTCTTTCCACTCTCCACTTCTGACCACCAGGATATGAGCAGCTTTGCTCCCCCAGGAACTTCCACCATTTTATCTCTGTCTCAAAGCCAGCCAACTATGGACTGAATACTGTAAAACCTATAAACAAAAATAACCTCTTCTTCTTTAAATTGTGGGTGTTGATCATTTTTCACATCAATAAGAAAGTGGGTGAGACAAGATATATTATGAAAATAACAGGAGTACCTAAAAACAGCAGGTAGGCAGGAAATATTCTAAAGACTTCAATTGGCTATGTCAATCCTTTAAAGACTGGCTTGAATCCCACTGAGATTGATTGGCCACAATGAGCACTACTGGGATTCGAGTCTGAACCAAGGAAATCTCTTATTCCAAAAGCTGAAATTATGTGCATTTGTTATTCTTTGTAATCATCGCATTCATGGTAAGGCTGTTAAACTGATAGCTACTGTATTTTTAATATAACAGAAGGTTTTCTTCAGTCTTTCATCTCTTAGCCTAAAAGGAGCAGGAGAAAAATGACTGAACTAAGCAGCAAGTTGGAGAAAGAGAGAAGACCAAGAAGACACTGGAGATGGAACTTATAAGAAAGAATGATTTAAGCCAGTAAACTCCCATCCATTTAACCATAGTTAAAAAGTGAAATCAAGTTAAGATAGTTAAACAGATCTTTCAAGTTGAAAGAACGTTGAATAACTAATGACAAGTATATTTCAGGTGAGTAGTCCAAACTAAAAGAAAATGCAGTCTACAGAAGAGTTGAGAAATAATTTAGCTATTTTATTTACATCAATATACCCTCATATACATAGTTTAATATTTGATTTCCATTTATTACATAGAACAGTGTAACAACTACCAATGAAATTTCCTTATTTTTCACAGCTCTGAAAAAAATAGTTGATATCTCTTTTTGCAATGTTTTGGTCCATAAGACTTAGCAGATCCTGTTTTACTCATTGAAAGATACTTTTGTACTGATATAAGTCAAAGAATGGAATATTACTCTATCTATTCATGTAGATACAATACTGTAGGAATCTATGAAAGTGTGTGATTTACCTTTGCCCTCACCTAAGCTCTGTATATTCATTAGCACATCATCTGAATTCATTGTGTACTATGACAATGCCCTGTTGTGCCAAGGTGTGATATATTATTAACAATGGGGAAAGATGTGATTTCCTTTAAAGCTCTGTTATTTATCTTTTTATATTTTGTCTAGATTCAAATAAACATGTCCAAAAATGCCCACCCTTTGTCTAAGAAAATGTTTATCTGTACAACCCAGAGGAAATATAAGCTGACTAACATTTTCAGAAGCATGCTTTATCCATTTCTATTTTATTGCTTTAAAATATGTATATTTTGAAGTAATCATTTTGCTTCTAAATTTATTCTAAGGAAACGTTACCGTTAAGTTAAAAAATGTAGCAGCAATTACAACTATGTTGTATATAACTGTATTTATCATAAAAAACTAGGTAAGAATGAGTGAAGGATTAAAATGTCTGAATTTTCACTTGTAAGATCTCAGCACCATAAATCTTATTTCTTTCATGAGGGATGTAGCTTGAATTTTCATGTGGCCTTGAAATAGTTATTTCCACAAAATAAGAACTCTTCTGCTTTCCTCTGTGTCTTAACACTTTGACAATTAAAATAAGAGAAATAAAAATTTTTATTACATAGCTGTGATGGTTAATTGATTGCGTCAATTTGAGTAAGACACACACACACACACCTAAATTGGCTCAGTGTGGTTCCAAGTGTAGAAAGCCCACCCTAGGGAGGATTTTCTCCAGAATAGTATAAAAGGCACACAAAGGGAAGGTTGCTTATGTTTCATCTGAGGAGCAACTCCTCACCTTCACCTTGGAGGCCACCTCCTGGCTCCCATCACAGACCCCTGGGCTTCCTGACTGGGACTCCACCAGGCAGGACAGTGAGTCCCAAGCCTTCAATGGATCCTTCAGGTCCCCTTTGTGCAGCTAACCTGTTGTACTCTTCTATACCTATCTCTGTAGGCAGCTATCATAAGCCAATCTTGCAGGCTTTTGTACATTGTTGTATCTTTTACTAAATTTGTCTCTCAGGTAAACATTGACTGATACAATAGTGCACATCCTGGGATTTATTCCAGACTGAAAAGGTGGCCATTGATCCTAGAATATATTTGATGACTAAGCGCATTTCAGTGAAACAGGTATTAGTGCAATAGTCTAACTTAGTTATTTTTCTGTGCAGAATACCTTAGTCAGTAGTTGGTATTGTTTATAACAAAAGCTTTTAAAGCTTCCTCAGAAACACAATTATCCCCTAAGGGAATGACTGGCCAAGGGGACATGGAGCTAATGAGGTTAATCTGTGGTTCATTGGCTGCCTATTTCTACATCCTTCATAAACATGCAGAAAATTTTCAAGCTAATAATGCTCATGTCTGCTGAAAAGCCTTTTAAAAATGTCAGTTTTTAAACTAGTTTCTGACCCATCCACACTTTTATCCTAAATATTATGGGCTCAGCTCTCTAAAATATTTTGACTAACTTGCTTCTCCCCCTATATTGCTTTTAAATGACACTAGTGAGTCAAACACAGCAAATGACTAAAATCATCAGCGTTTTGTGCTAAAATAATTTTAATTTTTGTTGAAATATCAATCAACTGACATCACCAACATATTATTATGCTATTATTTTAAATCATGAAATAATCTGAGAAAATTTATTCTACACATTATGGCTTCTAATTGGAATGACATTATCTCTTTTTTTCACACTTACTGAGCTTGATGCCCAATGAAATATGGCACATGTCCTGAGTTCCTGCTTCAGATTCAGGTATCCTTGAAAATCAGACTTATGGGACCGGGGGATTTAGTTCAGTGGTTTCCGGCTCCTGTCGGGCAAGTGCAAGGGCCCGAGTTCAATCCCCAGTAACCATAGACAACAACGCCAAGGGTGGTGACTCACACCCAGCAGCAATCAGTACCACATTCCACAGTGCTGGACGTGGTGGCTATACCTGTAATCCCAGCACTTGGGAGGTAGAGGCAGGAGGACTGATGTGAGGTTTGAGGCTGAGCTCAGGGCCAGCATGAACTACAGAGCAAGACTCTGTCTCAAAAAAGAAAAATCAGACTTAAGTTCCGATTTTTAGGACTTGGGTTTTCATAAAACAACAGATGATATTAATAGCATTTCTATGTAATAAAATTTTTAAAGTTAGTCAATAGTAATGCTACACTAAAAGATGGATGTATGAGCTCTGAATGTTTCCTACTCAACAATATCACCTCTGGATTTTCCAGGAAAATCTTTAAATTATAGGTTGATGTTGCTTTTATCATCCAGTATGTATCTAGGTGATTTTCAAATTTTTTATTTACTTTTTATTTAATTGATTTTATTGGTATATATTATACATACATTATGATCACATTCAACATTGAGGATTTGTACCTGTATATGATATATCTTGATTCTAAATTTTTTCCCAATTGTCTTTCCTCCCTGAAACTTCCACTCCCCTACATACATAAGCTTTGTTTCCAGTTATTTTTTTCTTTTAGACTGAATTTTTTTTTCCCTTCTTTACTTTCCCCTATCCTACCTTTCCCTTTTCTCTTTGAACATTTTTTCTATTTCACAATACTCATCATACATTCTGGACCCAATTTATACCTTCATTTTCTCATACTAGATAAATTATATAGTATTTGCACATCTGTGTCCTATTTATTTCATTTATGTCTACATACATTTCAGTATAAGAGACTCAAATTTATCATTCTTTACGGAAGAGTAGTATTCCATTTTACTTTTTAAAACCCACATATTCTTTATCCAGTCTCTCATTGATGAGCATTTGTGCCATTTCCAAGATTTAACTATTACAAACCGAACTGTTATAAACATGGGTACACATATGTCACTGCGATATGAATCCTTTAATTCTTTTGTGTATATACCTAGCAGGAAAATAGCAGGGTCAAATGGGACTTCTTGTTTTCTTTTCTTTATTATTGTTATTGTTATTGTTATTATTATTATTATTATTATTATTATTATTTAGTTTTTGTGAGATACAGAGTCTGATTTTGTAGTTCAGATTGGCCCTGAACTCACTTTGTAGCCCAGGCTAACCTTGAACCCAGCAATCCTCCTGCCTCTGCCTCCCGAGTGCTGAGATTACAGGCATGAGCCAACATAACTGGCAATACTAGTTTTCTGAGGGATCTCTACACTTGTCTCCACAGTGGTTGTGTCAATCTACATACCTTCCAACTCTAGGGAGGGGTTCCTTTCTCCCCATAGCTGCACCAGTATTTGTTTTTGGTTGATTTTGTGATAACAGCCATTCTTTGTGGAGAGAGATAAAACCCAGGTGTTGTTTTCATCAGCATCTCTTGAATGACCAACGGTGTTGAACATTTCTTCATATGTTTCTTAGCTACCTTTACTTCTTCATCTGAAAAGCATCAGTTCATTTCAGATGCCCATTTTAAAACTGAGTCTTTAAGTACTGGGGCTGATACTTTTAAGTTCTTTGTAAACTCCAGGTAGCGCTTTCTCTAAAAACAGCTGGTAAAATTTATTGCCCATATTGTAGGTTGGTTGGTTGATTTCTTGATAGCAGACATTCTTTCTAGAGTAAGATCAGGATGAGGACTTGTCTTCTTTTATTTTCTTTTTAATTTTTCTTAATATTTATTGGTACATTAAATATACACATGATGATTGCACTCCATAATGGGGATTTGTACCAGTATAAGACACAACTTAATTCTCATTTTTTCCCATAGCCCCACCCACCCTACCACCCCCCCATATACATAAAATTTGTTTCTTTACTTTTTTGTTACAATCTCAACATTGTCCCCTTTCACCTTATTTTACATTGAGCATTTTCTATTTCACAATACATAACATACAATGCTAGGACTCATTTACATCTTCATTTTCTCATACCAGAGAAAAGATGCGATATGTACCTATCTGTGCCCTATTTATTTCACTTATGAGGATATCCTCAAGATATGTCCAGTTAAGTAGAAATAATTCAAACTTATCATTTTTTATGACAGAGTAGTACTCCATTCTGTAGAAGAACCACAGCCTTTTTATCCAGTCTCCAGTGGATGGACATTTGGGTTGTTTCCAAGATGTAGCAATCACAAATTGGGCTGCTATAAGCATGGGTGCACATATGTCACTGTGATATGAGTCTTTTAATTCTTTTGTGTATATACCTAGCAGGGCAATGGCCGGGTCAAATGGGACCATCAATCCTAGCTTTTTGAGGATTCTCCAAACTGATCTGCACAGGGGTTGTACGAGTCTACAGTCCCACCAACAGTGGAGAAGGGTTCCTTCTTCTCTGCAGCCTCGACAACATTTGCTGTTGGCTGATTCTGAAATGGCAGCCATTCTATGTGGAGTGAGATGAAATCTCAATGTTGTTTTCATCTGCATCTCTCGAATGACTAATGATGTTGAGCATTTCTTCATATGCTTCTTAGCTGCTCTTACTTCTTCCTCTGAAAAATCTCTGTTCATTTCAGATGCCCATTTTTGAATGGGGTCATTAAATTTGGGTGGGCTGATTTTTTTCAGCTCTTTATATATTCTAGATAATAGCCCTTTATCTGAGGAACAGCTGGTAAAGATTTTTTCCCACATTGTTGGTTGCCTGTTTGCACTGTTGGTGGTTTCCTTTGCTGTGCAGAAGCTTTTTAAAAGAATGAGG
>PVIR01041457.1:0-12736 GCA_004026965.1 Petromus typicus
AGCCGCCCGCTGCTAACCTCAGTCCCTGGGCGCTCTTCCGGCGTGGGCCTGGAGACAAGTAAGCTCCAGGCCCGGCGCAGATTCAGTGACGCAGACTCGGTGCTGCAGTCGCCGTTTCCTGAGCCGCCCGCTGCTAACCTCAGTCCCTGGGCGCTCCTCCGGCGTGGGCCTGGAGACAAGCAAACTCCAAACCCGGCGCAGATTCAGTGACGCAGACTCGGTGCTGCAGTCGCGGTTTCCCGAGCCGCCCGCTGCTAAACTCAGTCCCTGGGCCTGTTTCCTTACTTTTTTGTTACAATCTCAACATTGTCCCCTTTCACCTTATTTTACATTGAGCATTTTCTATTTCACAATATATAACATAAAATGCTAGGACTCATTTACTTTTTAACTTGGCCAGTTCATTTTTTCACAATTGGGACAGTTAATTCTATAGCCTTTTGAATTTGGTCCATGAGGTGATGAAGAAAACAAAATAAGCCATTTTTTCAACTTGGTGTTTTTCAACTTACTACAATTGTTTTTATATGAGAGTTCAGGAAGAAAAATACGGGGTTTGGTATTTATAATGAATTACCTGCACCTTCAAACACAGCCAGGATATTTACAATATCTTTCAATTCCTAGGGACTAGATTTCTAATTTCATGATTTTTATTTTATCTTAGTTTTTGCTTTTAAGCTTCAGGGACATTCTAAGCATAGCATATAGTTTGAGTACAATATCATTTTGAATCTCATTTTCTAATCTACTTTATAAATTACCATTATTCCTCTTTTAGACTCTTCATGAATATTTTTCTTGGGGATCAAAAATCCTTGTTTAGTGCTATGTCTAAGTTACAGTTTGGGTAGCATAATCTATGTTGGTTATGGCATAATTGTATTCAGAAGTGTGAAAGAAGCTTGTAATCCCTTAAAATAATTTAGTTTATTTTTCCTCTTATAAGTCTAAAATTAGTTTATGAATTGATAACTTCCTACTTTATTGACTCTTAATAACTAATGAATGGGTTATGACTCTTAATAACTAATGTTTCAGATTATTTTGGCAGTGAAGCAAACTCCTTCAAAAATTTAAAATATTAAATATAGCTAAGATTTATTGCACCTATCTGCATGTTGTACTGCTTGTGCCTATATTTTTGAGAAGTTTTGCTATAGTTGGTCTCAAGATTGTTTCGTCTCTAGGTGGGTCTTGGAAAAACCACCAGTTAGAATTAGCACTCTCTTCAGAGACCATTAGCCAGTGGCTCTAATGTCCTATAAAAAGCGTTTCTGTACAAAAAGCAGATAATTAGCTCAGAAGTTTCATCTCTTTTAGTAGCACAGATCACTCCTCTGTCTCATCAGTCCAGCCCCCATTAAAGAAGTTTTAGCAAGGAGATTTTCTTAAACCAAAAGGACTTAATCCAGAGCCCTTTGTTCTACAGATAGTGGAACTGGGGATGCACCAAAGTGGTGTGCACAGCCCTGAGATGAATGAAGCTGTTGAAGTGGGGTGGGTGCTGATGGAGGATGAGCTAGTGGTGGTCTCAGCCTGGAATAGCTGCTGCAAAAGATGCGACCTTTTTCCAGAAAAAGTGAGAACGAGGAGAGTAGGGGTGAATATTGGGCAAAGAATAAGACCATGGTACACAAAGGAAAGGTTAGTATGTTTCTAGGGCCTTGATTTAGAAATAAGCAGCAAGATAAAGAAAGTTACATCTGGGGTCTTTAAGAAGAAGGTAGCATCTCATGACACATGCCCTCAAGGACACTGGGTGGCCTAGACAACAAGTCCTTATGGAGTCAACTGACATAGACAGAGCTTAGAAATAAAAGGAAGGTCACAGTGGATTTTTTTACTTTTGTGGCCTCACATACACATTGACACTGTACTTTTTCAACAGGATCTCTTTCTTTTTTCTTTGAACCTCAACAGGTTTGTGTCTTATCTGTACCCCAGAGTATTCAGTATAAGTACAAAGTATGATTGAAAAATATGATGAATGTCTAAATTTAAGAAAAACATTTAATACAGCAAAAGACATATTGGTATATATCTCCTTCAAAATACCCCTCTCGCTTCAAACATACTGTTCTTGCCACTTTCTGAAGCAGTTCTGGAAGTCATGGGTTCTTCATCATCTACTAAGCTTTCTTCTCCACATTTCCTTGAGCCTTACCCACACGTGTTCTTCTTGTTTGCTTCCAAATCAACATAACAAATATGAGAAACAAAAACAATCATAATAGCAATATCATTTATTGTGCTCATTGAGTACTTTTCTAAAAGATTTGTGTGAGTTAACTCATTTAATTCTTTCAACAACTGCATGAGAGAACCACTATTTTTATCCTTAATTTTACGGATGAGGCTGCTAATTAGAGATTAAGATTCAGACAATTAGTTAGTGATAAAGGTAGAACTTGAATCCAGGCTGTACATGTCGACTGATACACACTAACAATGTTGCAAAGACATCAAGTCTTAAAAGTCTTAAACAGAACTATACCCAACAACTGAGATGTGAATTGAATTAGGCCTGAACTTTGTTCATTCAGGTTCCTGCATGACTTCAGCATTTTCTCTCCTCTTTAGAGGAATTGCACGGCCTTTCTCTCTTATACTTCATGGAGTTGAGATGTATGCCAATAAAACAGACCCAGTCCCCGTATTGGCTTTCTTCTTCTGTACCTTAGTGACTCTTCCAGTTTAGTCAAGACTGTCAGAAAAACAGATACATAACTTAAACTAGTTTAAGACAAACAGTGTGAGGGGATTTATTGGCCTAGTACCTGGAAAACCTAGGGGATACAGTTAACTAGGCTGGATTCAGGAATTTAAACAATATTTTCAGTTTTCTCTATCTCTCTCCCTCTCTCTCCTTCTGTACTCTCTTACCCTCCTGCTTTTTTAGTCATATTTCTTCCATCTGTCAGAATTAACCCTCAAGTTCACAATGATAGGTTCAAAACAACTATCAGCTCTACCCTCTGCCTCCTCATCTGTCAGAAAAGAAATAATAGTCTTTCCTCAAACTTCTGGAAGAAAAATCCCAGAGAGGAATACAGTTGTTCTGATTGAGGCCCTGGCTTGACAGCAAACAAATCACTGTAGCTCAGGACATGGGCTGGTTTGTTCCCAAGGTCTCCAGTAGTTAGAGTCTGTGTGACTCAAGCCCTATAGACTTGATTCCCTTAGGTCAGACACGAGAACTCTCATGGCCCAATCAAGTTCATGATGAGGGGAATTGAAGGCACAGGTCATGTGGTATTAGGGCTGCCATGTCTGAGGGCATAGAGAATGAAGTAAGCTAAGATGGATAAGCTAAGCAAGGCAGTATCTTCCTCAGAAGAACAATTTCAGGGAAAATGTAAGGAGAAATAGACAGCTAAAATAAAAGCTGCCACTTTCATCTCCTTTCACTCATCTCTGGAAACTCCTAATCCCCACTGCAGGCTCAGCTACTCCTTTAACTTTTGCATCAATTTTGTTATCCAAAAGGAAAAAAATGAAACTGTATTTATTTTCAGGTGACTTAGCTTCAAGAAAAGCTTGCAGAGATCATGCTCTTGTATTGATCTACAGGTCTAGTAAATCTGCTTAATTTCAAGAAGCTGCATGGTATATCAGTTTCCTCAGGCTAACCCAGTGACAACCCATCCTCCCATAGAAGAGAATACCTACCAGGAAATAGTCTGGTGGCCTCAGGTCTTGGTCTTGTGGAAGGTGAGTCTTGTCAGGAACTGTGGAAAACCTACTCGGATTTAAGGCTTACTTACTGGGATTTACTTACTTGGATTTGAGGATGTCTGCCCTGCCCTGCGGGACCAACTGCTGGGATTGTTGAGGACATCTGCTTCCCCCTGTGAGATCTTAAACTACAAGGATTAGTGGACTAGAATTATTGGCCTTTAAACTCATTGGGACTTGCTGGGATTAAGGATGTCTGCCCTGCCCTCTGTAGTCTTCAACCACAGGGATTATTGTGGGACACCCTGTTTTATGCATGCTAGGATTATGGTTTATAGGCTTGGCACCAAATAAAGGTGCAGGCGAGCTTAGGTTATGGGTTCTTCTGCTCCCGCTTCTGATGCTGCAGTTTTTGGCCATTGGCTGCCGCTGCTCAGAGTAACAAGAGTTGAGGCCGGACTCAGTATTTTTCCTCCAGGTTCTGGCTTTGTTGTTTGTTGGTTATTAATCCTTTAACTGTGGAACTATAAGGGGATTGGAGTTCACCATGAGGGTTCTGGCTGCATCCTCTTCTTCTGTGGACTACCACAAGTCTGAAGAACAGTAGGATTCAAGATGATTATTCCTATTTCTTGTATCACCAACTCCTTATCTCTCTCTCCAAAGGTTGGATTCTCCTATTTATTTATCTGTGGCCAAAATGGCAAACAAAGCTACAAAATCTAGAGGCATTTTCTGTTGCAGAGCCCATCATCTACTGACCATGTTCTCTGGTCTTCAGCCAAGTCAGTTTGAAAAAATAGTGGTAAAACATGAACCAATCAAGCCTGTGGATATGAGTCAGCTAAGATTCAACTTACCTCTGCTCTTCATATATACATTCTAAGACAAGGCTATAGGGACAAAAGTTGCCAAGGAGAAATTTTTAGCATGAGATAACAGAGGCACAGGAAGATAAGCAGAAACCCAGAAATCCTCTTAAAGTCTTAGCCCAGAATGGTGCAATGACATTTCCACCCACACCCCATTTACCAAAATAACTGACATGGGATATACAAAATCCAGGGTGGGAAATCATTCTGCCCATCGTGAGACCAGAAAAAGATGTAGATGCAGAGAAGAGTGAAAGGTTGGGGCTAATAACTGAATCTTCCATGATGAAAATCTGATTAGTGAGCCCTGCTGATAGAATCAGAATCAAAGCACCTAATTCCAGTAAATTAAATGTGATCAGAGGGGAAATAGGAGTATCCCGTGGATGTAGGGTGAAAGATTAGAGTGGAGTAGTTTCTTTAGAGTACAAAGTGATTATAAAAAAATTACTGAGTTGACTGTTATGGTGATTTTCACTTTCCAATGGGCAAAATTCTCTCTACAGATTCAGGGTGTGTTTTTGAACAACCAGAGACTCTTTCATGTTTCAAAGAAAAAAATCAAAAGGATCACATTCACTGTAATTTTATCTGTTTATTTCTAAATTCCTGTTAGGTTATTTGAGAGTTTGATTATACCTACCCTTCCTCACTCATAGAATCACTTGGAGAAATATGTGAAATTCTATTACAAATATGCTTTGAAGACTTAACAATAAATAAATGAGTATTGTTGTTTATCACTACTCAGCCAAATATTCTGTCTTTGGCTAAGATTTCATGAGTAGAATTATTGTACAGCTGTTTAGTTTTTCTCTCTGTGATACCATTTTTTGACTAGGTCTTCTCTTAATAATGATTATCAATTGGTGTGATATTTAATCTTGCCCATTATCTTAATTAGATTGATAAACACCTAGGAAATTAGTAAATCACACTATTGAATGTGTTTCTCGGGGTGTTTCCCAATTGGCATGTGAAGCAGCAAATTGAGGTGGTAAACCCATCCTGAATGTGGACAGCGCCATCAGTTACAAGGCCCAGATGGAACAAAGAGAAGGAGAAAGCCTGAAGCCCAAGTTCTTGAGCTTCTGCCCCTCTCTGCTTCTTGACTGACATGAGGTGAGTAGTCTCGCATGTGATGTTCTGCCTCATCAGAGGCCTACACCAATGAAGCCCACTGACCACAGACTACTGTGAGCCAAAATAAACCTTTCTTGTATGATAAGTTTGTAAAATAAGAAGAAAATATGCAAAAGGAAAAGGGAAAGAGTGGGTAGGGGATAGTAAAGAAGGGAATGAAAAAACTTGATATCAAAAAAAAAGGAAGCAAAGCTTATGTATACAGGGACAGGGGTTGTAGGAAGGCAGGGGAATGGGAAAAATGAGAATCAAGATGTGTCATGTACTAATATAAACCCTCAATGTTAAATGTGATCATATTGTACGTATAAAATGTAACAATAAAATCAATCTAAAAAAAAAAACCTTTCTTCCTTTAAGCTGCTGGTGTCAGATTATTTTGTCATAGTGACAAATTCTGACTAACACAAGTGGTCAAATGTGTTTTGTCTCCCACTGTGTATTTCTTTCCAGCTGAGGTATCACCTCTTTTGCAGTCTTTCACAATCTCACTCTCAAATCCAGTCTGATTCCTCTGATATGTGCTTTTACAAAGTCCTGTACTTTCTCTGTGTATGTTTCTGTATTCATCTTTTACCAATAAATTCTACCCCTTCCATTTCTCCAGTGTTTAAAGTAGACAGAGTCTTTTCCATTATTATAGTGAACATTGAACCTCAGATGCAGAAGAAGCTTAATAACTGTCTGAAGACTGAGTGACTGAGCCCAAAGTCAAGTGTCCTTGAATTCACTCACTACTGTGTAACCTTGAGCAACTGATCTTTCTTCTTTCACCTGTAAGGTGAAGTACTTCTTGTTAGGGTCATCTGAGGACTTGTTACTGCTGCACGACCCATTCCATCAATGCCGGACTCAAGCCAGAAGTGGTTTATGGAGATGTGCGGGCCGTGATGTCTTCTATGTTCCCTTCCTGCTGATTATATCATGCCACCCCACAAGTTCTGCAAATTCACAGAATTTCTTTGTATTATTTTCTCTAGATGTCTATATGTACTCCGTAACCTTCCCTCTTCCTCCCCCAAGGCCAACGCTTGTGGCCACCACTTCCACATGTGCACTATATAAGCTTGGGTGGCTCAAATTTTGCTATCAGCCATCAACTGGTAGTAATTTCATTGTCTATGACTGTCCTCCCAGACCCCTCTTCCATTTCCAAGGAAGACTGCTGCACTTCTTTCTTTTGGTGCTCAGGATTGAATCCCAGGACTTCACAATGACCTATATCCCTAGTTCCCTTTCCATTTTTTATTTTGAAACAGGGTCTCATCAAGTCACTAAATTGTTCAAATCACTAATTTACAATCCTGCCTTAGCCTCCCAAGTTCTAGGATCACAAGCATGAGCCTTCTACTTCCAGCTTGAAGGTGAAGCCCTTTGATAAATTAGCTAGTTCTCAGTCTCAGTGATGATTGTTATTCAGACCATTCCACGTATATTTTTTAAAACTCATGGAGTGTACAGTATGAAGAGTAAATTTAAATGTAAACTAAAGATTCTGGATGAAAATAATATGTCACTGTAGAGTCATCAGTTGTAACAAATGTACAACTTTGATGGAAGATTATAATTGGTGAGATTATGGGTATGTAGATCTATGAGAAATCTCTGTAGTTTTCTTAATTTAGTTCTGAACCTAAATCTCTCTGAAAATAAAATCATTTTTAAAGTGTCAAGGTTATTTGCTGGTATTCTTAGATGATTTCTTGGGAAAGATAAAGATTACCATATTCAGTACATATAAAGTCCACCGAAGTGTGTTAATCTCATTCACATCATTCTTCACGTGGATAATGATGGAAAAACAATAGAAATCCTTATATTTATGTTGGATCTTTCAATGGCTTTGGAATTTAAAAATTTCCGTGTATTTATATTTTAGTTTTATCATCTTGGAGTACCAGAGGCGACACTATTAACAAAACTGTTGAGACAAAACTGTTGAGATTAAACTTATTTAGAGCTTTTAAAGTTAAAATTATATGGAAGGAAATAAAATGCTTAATGAAAATGAAACCTTCAGAACAAGTACAAGGACAATCTGCTTTCAGAACTGAAGTTGTACAGACTGCCCTGTACTTGTGCTGAAAGCTGCGTTTTCATTAAGTATTTTATACCATTATTATTCCCATAACTCATAGGAAAGAAACTGAGATGCAAATAGATTAATTTTCCACAGGCCACAGAGATGGTCAGTAGTAGAAGCAGAATTTTCATGCAGGTAGTCTACATATACAGTATTTGTCAGTCCCCAAGAACTTTCTATCTAAAGATCTAGGATTTTATCTAGGATAGAACATATCTTAGGCCAGGAAACATGTCCAAACAAATTTAAGATAAAAATCATTTCCCCTGTCTTTTCTGACTATCATGGTACAAAACTAGAAATTAATAACAGAGAAAATTCTGAATCTTTACAAATATTTGGAAATTAAACAATATGCAAGTGAAAAAATGAATCAATAAAGAAATTAAAAATAAAATTTAAAAATTTATTGAGACAAATAAACTGGAAATACAACATATTAAAATCTATAAGATATAACCAAAAAATTCTCTTAAGAGAGAATCTTATAGCAATAAATGCCTAGGTAAGAAAAGAAGAAAGATCTCACATAACCTGAAATTGTTCAATGATCTAGAAGAGTAAACTAAACCCAAAATTAGTAAAATTAAAGAAATAATGAATATCAAACCAGAAATAAACAAAATAGAGGCTTTTAAAACAATATAAAAGCTGTCAGCACTCAAGAGACTGAGGCCAGAGGATAGCTGTGAGTTTAAAGCCAGCCTGGGCTACACAGCAAGACCCTGTCCCAAAAAGCAAAACAAAACAAAAAACAATGAGTATGTTTTTTGAAAGGATAAACAAAATAACTTGACTAAGAAAAGATAAAACTCAAAAATTCAAAGATTAAAAAAGAGACAGTACAGAAAATGCCATAAAAATCCAAAAGATCATGAAAGGAGAGTATGAGCAAATATACTCCCATAAACTAGCAAACCTAGATGATATGGATAAATTCCTGGACACAAGCAACCTATCAAGACTGAATTACAAAGACTTAGAAAATATGAAGAGATTATTTGAAACAGTAATAAAAGTTTTCCATCATGGAAAAGCTCAGGGAATGATGGCTTTCCTGTAGATTTCTATGAAATATTTGAAGATAAATCAATAAGAATTTTTCTTGAACTATTTTTAAACAAAGCTTATGAATATTGGGGGTGATGGGTTGTAAAGTGGGCAGAGGAATGGGAAAAAAATGAGACTTAAGTCCTGTCATACACTAGTACAAATTCTGAATGTCCCCTGTGATCATAATGTGTATATAAAATGTATCAATAAAATCAATTTTTAAAAAAATAGTTGAAAGAATCCTTCCAAACACATTCTAGGAAGCCAGCACTACTCTGATATCAAGAGCAGATAAGGATAAAACAAAAAAGGAAATTGGAAGCCAATATACCTGATGAACATAAATGCAAACATTGACAACAAAATACTAGCAATCTGAATTCAATAATGTAATGAATAACTCATTCACCATGATCAAATGGGATTAATTCAAGAGATACAAGGATGATTCAACATATACACGTCAATAAACTTAGTACCATCTCATTAACATAGTGAAGAGAAAATTTCATTTAAACAGATGCAGAAAAAACATTTGATAATATTCAAAATTGCTTTATGATAAAAACACTAAATAAATTAGATATAAAAGGAATTCAGCAGTTCACCATACTAATAAATGTCTAGAAGCTAGTGGCCATCACTGTGAGCACCCTTTGTAACTGTAGAAACCAAAAGTCACTTGCATTAATCTTATAATGTCTCGATAAATTTAGAATTAAAACATTTGTACAATCTTTTTCTTGATGCATACATTCTTTTGCAAACTGTATATATGAAATCTACAAATTATATGCAACTTCTACCAAAATACCAATGGCATCCTCACAGAAAAATAAATTGTTGAATTCATATAAAATCACAAATCACCCCAAATAGCCAAGGCAATCTTGATTAAAAAGATTAAACTTGGTGGCATCAAACTACATGATTTCAAAATATACTATATGAAGTTATAGTAACTATAACAGCATGCTACTGATGCAAGAAAGAAAATCAATCAGTAGAACAGAATAGAGAGTCAAGAAATAAAGCCATGCATTTACATTGAACTCACTTTTAAAAACAAAGTTATCAAGAACATAGACTGAGGAAAGAACAGTCTCTTCAAAAAGTAATCTTGAGAAAACTGTATATCTACATGCAGAAGAATAAATTTAGACTTTGAAACTAACCAGTTACACAAATCAACTCAAAAGGATTAAAGGCTTAAGTGTAAGATCCCAAACTGTGAAACTACTAGAAGTAAACAAAAGATAAATTTTTCATGATCTTGCTCTGGACGAGGAAAATTGTTTTTGTTAACATCTCAGAAGCACAAGCAACAAAAGGGAAAAAATGGGCAAATGAATCACATAAGACTAAAAAGCTTATACACAGCAATGGAGACAACTGAGCAAAGAGACAATCTAAAGAATGAAATAAAATATTTGCGAATTGTACATATGACAATGGTTTATACAAACAAAACTCAAAAAACTACGGAGAAAAATAAAAAGTAAAAATGATCAAAAGACCTGAATTCAATAGGTATTTCATAAAAGAAGACATATAAATTCCCAAGAGATATATAAAAATGTTTGATATAATTAATCATCAAATGTATGCAAATCTAAACCAAAATAGTTACCACTTTATTCTAGTTAGAATATCTATTATTGAAAGATAGCAAGGGCTGGCAAACATGTGGAGAAAAGAAATGCTTACAAAATGTTAGTGGAGAGCTTACTGGCCTCCAGGCCAATGCCGGAAGAGCGCCCAAGGACTGAGGCTAGCAGCGGGGGGCTCGAGAAACGGTAACTGTGGCACCGAGTCTGCGTCACCGAATCTGCGCACGGGTTAGAGCTGACGGGCCTCCAGGCCTACCCCGGAAGAGCGACCAGGGACTGAGTTTAGCAGCGGGCGGCTCAGAAAACGGCGACTGTGCCACCGAATCTGCGCCAGGGTTGGAGATTACTGGCCTCCAGACCATGCACAAAGAGCGCCCAGGGACTGAGTTTAGCAGTGGGCAGCTCAGGAAATGGTGACTGTGCCACCGAATCTGTGCCAGGGTTGGAGCTTGCTAGCCTCCAGGCCCACGTCAGAAGAGTGCCCAGGGACTGAGTTTAGCAGCAGGCAGCACGGGAAACGGCGACTGTTCCAACGAATCTGCACGAGGGTTGGAGCTTGCTGGCCTCAAGGCTCACGCCAGAAGAGCACCCAGGGACTGAGTTTAGCAGCGGGTGGCACGGGAAACAGTGACTGCGACACCGAGTCTGCATCACTGAATCTGCACTGGGGTTGGAGTTTTATGGCTTCCAGGCCTACGCCGGAAGAGCGCCCAGTGACTGAGGTTAGCAGGTCAGAGTCTAACTTTCTCCACAGTAACTGCAGAAACACATCCAGACAGCTTGTATTGGTGAGTAGGTGGGCCTTTTGGAACAACAGCCCCTACCATTGCAACTGCACAAGGCCTACATCCTACTGGCCTCCAGGCTGACTGCACAAGTGAGCACAGAGACTCTGTATTGCTGAGCAGGTGGGCCCATTGCAACCTCAGACAGTGCCATTGTAGCAGTTCAGGAGCCACAGTCTCCCTGCCCCTAAAGCAGACAGGAGAAGATGTTCTCATTATATTGATTGAGTGCCTAATATGGTGTGCCAGAACTAGGGGTTTTTCTTTAGGACCCAATACAGACTGCAAAGAACAACCCAGGAAACACTGCTATTTTAAGGTTCCTAACTATTAGGAGGAAAGTGACTTGCAACAAACAGCGCCAGAAAACAGGGCAGGTCAGAGATGAGGAAACACTTAATCTCAGACACAAAGATCCTCACCTCCAAGTAACACAGGGGAAAGGGAAATAGAGAAGTGTTAAGCCCAGTTTCCAGGGCCCTCAGAAATGGTAACCAAAGCAGATCTAGTAAAATGGAAATCAGAACTGATCTCTGAGATGAAAGCAGAGATATTAGACACTGTCAACATGATGATTAATAAAGCTAAAGAGGAAATCATGGAGTTGATAGAATCCAAGATAGTAAAAGCAATGGAACCTTTTAAACACCTACAAGCAGAAGTCCAGGAAATTAAGAAAGAAAATGAAAGTCTGCACAATAGAATGAATTTGGCAGAAGACCGAATTTCAGACCTAGAAGACAGGATCTCAACCAATGAACTGGAAAGGCATAATCTATGGAAAAAAGCAAGCGATAATGAAAACGCAATCCAACAGCTCCTAGATGATTCAAAGAAGAATAACATAAGATTGATTGGAGTCACTGAGGAAGCAGGAGACAATGCTAAAGACATCAAAAAGCTATTCACACAGATAATGGCAGAAAACTTCACAAAAAAAGGGAAACAATTGGACATACAAATAAATGAAGGATACAGAACGCCACATGCCCGTGACATGAAGAAATCTACACCTAGGCATATCATCACAAAAGTCCCGGATATTCAAAAAAAGAATGAAATACTGAAAGCAGCCAGAGAAAAGAAAACAGTTACATTCCAAGGGAAGCCCGTCAGGATCACAGCGGACTTCTCAACTCAAACACTCAATGCAAGAAGAGCCTGGAGTGAAGTCTTCCAAGCCCTACAGGAAAACAACTTCCAACCCAGACTGATGTATCCTGCAAAATTATTCTTCAAAATTGATGGGGAAATAAGATACTTTCATGACAAAGAACACCTGAAAAACTTCACAAATACAAAACCCATGCTCCAAACATTTTAAAGAATATCTTGGAGAAAAATAAGGAAAGTTACAAATCCATGAGACCTAACCGAGTCAACCCATGGGACCAAACAAGAAACTGATGGGGAAAGGGCAGAAGTACAATAACACAGCCAAGAACAGGAAAACATGGCAGCACTAAATTTACCTATATCAGTCATAACGATTAATGTCAATGGACTCAACGC
>PVIR01041458.1:0-12739 GCA_004026965.1 Petromus typicus
CCCAGCGGCAACCAATACCACATACCAGTGCCGGGCGTGGTGGCTCACGCCTGTAATCCCAGCACTTGGGAGGCAGAGGCAGGAGGATTGCTGTGATGTGAGTTTGAGGCTGAGCTCAGGGCCAGCCTGAACCACAAAGCGAGACCCTGTCTCAAAAAACCTTAAAAAAAAAAAAAAAAGATGAAGAAAATTTTGAAAGAAGAGGAAAAGAATTTATTTTACATGAGATAGTTCATGTGAAGAAGAATATATTTATAAAGGGATAACAAGAAATCATATTTTAAAGATGTCAGGCTAAACATATTCCCTTCTAAATTGCACTAGTGGGAAATAAAATAGTTTACAAATATAAAGATAAATCCTAGGATAAAAAGAAGAAATTGCAGCATAAAATATTTTCCTATTTATTTCCATGAGCATTACTGACTTTGGCAATTAGCCAAATACTATAATATGAAAGTTTCAATAATTATGTACATAATGAATATCCATATATGCATAAAGACTTGTGTATTATAGTCTTTTACAATACAAATTCTTTAAAAATCATGAATATGCCAAAATCATAATGAAATACATGACTGTAGTAAAGTTCTTCAGTCCCCTGTTCTCATAAATAATAATAAATATGTAATCCACACAAGACACTATAGTCAGAAATTGAGAATTAATATGAAGAAGCATTTGTACGTTTTTTTATATTCTAACTATTTGATTTAGTGTATTTTTATAATTGTTAAAAATAACATGGAAAAGGACAGCTGTATTATGAACATGGAAGCAGAGGCTAACCACCTACATAGAAAACATTTTTAGCACTCCTCTGTCTCCTGTAGAAATGGGAGGCTTGCTGTAGGAAAAAGAAAAAGATGGAAAGAAATACATGCTCTGCTCAGGTCCCTTATTCCTTCCTTTCCCCTGGTTTGGCTTTACTACTGATCTCTCTGCAGTATTCGCCAGTGTTTGTCTCCTTTGACTCAGCCCGTGCACAGTCATTAGCTGCACCTCATGACGACCCTCATCCATTTACTTATCCAATGGATAAGTAACAAGATCCTAGCACGGCACTGGAGGCCTTGGTGGTCCGATTCTTAGCTTCCTTTCCCAGTTGGCTCTTACCGTTGTCTGACTTACATCAATACAGTCAATGTAAATCTGATGATTTCTGACATTCTAAAAATGTGCATTCTGTATTTCTCAATCCCAGATTTCTTTCTTTTTTAAAAAAAATGTATCAGTGCATGTTTTCAGTTCATGCAGTTTATGATCATATTGGGGAGTGGGTACATGTATACACAAAATTTGGTTCTTTGTTTTTATCCCCTTCCCTCCCTCTCCCTTCCTCCTCCTCTACATCCCCATCCCATTGCTAATTACTGTGGACATTATTAACCTTAGCTTACATTATGGTATCAAATGTTTACATTCATTGAAGTTATTAGGTTCCTGTACTTGGCACACCGTTTTATTCTGTTTATTTTTCCCTTCCCCTCCTCCTCATCCTTTGCCTTTGTTCCCTTGGATTTCTTCAAGAGACCTATCCCCTAGTCCCTTTCTATATGTCCTTTGTCTTTCTTTCTTTGTACTTTGTCTCTCTTCAATGAGAGGGACCATATAATATTTAAACTTGTGTGTCTGGTTTATTTCAATCAACATTATGTTTTTGAGGTCCATCCATTTTCCAATACATGTCTCAAATTTGTCTTTCTTTATAGCTGAGTAGTATTCATTATGTATAAATACTACATTTTCTTTTCCTTCCAGCTTTATTGAGGTACATTTGACACATAAAAGCATATATTTTTAAGGTGTATGACATACATGTACATTATGAAATGATTTCTACAATCTAAGACAAACATGAATCCTCAAATGTCTGAAATTTTTGCATGTGGTGAGAACACTCGTGACTGACTTACCAAATATTGCTCACCTAGTGCCATATCATTAGTTTCAGTCATGTAAGCAGGTCTCCAGAACTTACTTATTTTGCCAGCTGAGTTTTATGTCCTCTGACCAACATTTTTGCCTCCACTTTGCCCTAGGAAACCACTTCTCTGTTCTATGCTTTTATTAGTGCAATATTTTTACATCCCAGACATACATGACATTACACAATATTTGTCTTTTGGTGTCTGTCTCAGTAATGTAGTATTCCCTAAATTCATCCACATTGTTGTGAATGACAGGATTTCTTTTTGATGGATGAAGAAGAATCCAGGTGGTGTGTATCTGTGTGTGTTTCATATTTGTTTACCATTCTCCATGTGACACTGAGTTTTTCCTATCTTTTTCATTGTGAATGATGCTGCATTGAGCATGGGAGGGTCTGTAGCGTTTCTCAGCCTTATCTTCATTCCCCTTGAATACATAGCCAGTACTGCCATTGTGGCATCATGCGATACCTCTACTTTTAGCTTCAGAACCCTCCTACTGTTTTTTTTTTTTTAAGTTATTGTCCAGAACAAAATCAAGATTTTTCCCTCTGATTTCTTCTACTAGCTATAATATTTGAGTTTTCACATTTAAGGGCTTTGTTTGTGTGAGACAGAATCTCACTATGCAGTCCAGGCTGGCCTTGACTCACTGTAGCTCTGGCTGGCCTAGAACTCAAGGCAATCCTCCTGATTCCTGAGTGCTGGGATTACAGGCATGAGCCACCGCACGTGGCCTGTTTTCTTTGCAAGATTTCAATACATTTCACTCTTCTGCAAGTGGATATCCAGTTTTCCTAATATAATTTACTGAAGAGACTATTTTTTCTCCACTTTGTGTTTTTGACAAACTTGTCAAAGATCTATTGACAAAGTATATGTTTGTTTAATTGTTTATTAATGTTTTAATCAATGGAGATTTATGTTTCAAAATCAAAGAAGTGTGCTGCCTTCCAATTTGTTATTTTTTTATTAGTGTTGCTGTGGGTATTTGGAATCTTTTGTAGATCCATACAAACTAAGATTTTTTTTTCAATTTTTATAAAAAAGTGATAAAAGTGTGCTAGAGGTTACATGTATCACTCTGGATAACATGGCCTTGAAAATAATATTAATTCTTCCAACTTCTGAGCCCAGGATATCTTTCTACATTTTTATATTATTTAATTTCTTTCATTATTATATTGTAATTTTAAGTGTACAGGTTGTTAAATTTTATATTTATATGTCCCTCAAGAGATTCATACACTCATGGGTGAGGCTTAAGAAAGGTGATGAAACCATACTGGCACTATGGCTGCCTTCCTATTAGGAGGTGGGCCTGGCTACAGGCAGGTCCTTGAGGGCTTGACCCAGAAGTGTTTATCTCCTCTCCAGCTTCTCCTTTTTTGTCTGCTTTCGAACTGCAAATTCCTAGGGAGCCTTTTTCTGTTCAGGCCTTTCTACTACTGATTCTCTGTTAAAACTTACTGAATGAAACTTCTGGACTAGAAGCCAAAATAAATGTCTCCTTTATACTGCAGGGGTCAGATATTTTGGACCCAGGGCTGAGGAAAGTGACTGACTCACAGTTTTCTGTCTCTTTGGTTATTATTCAATCTTTAATTCTTTCTGCTACTGTGAACAGAATTATTTTCTTATTTTCCTTTCCGATAACATATATTTGTGCAGAGAAGCTCATACAATTTTTGTCTGTTGATTTTGGGTCCTAATACTTTACTGAATACATTTATTAGTCTGGGAAACTCTAAGCTTCATGAATCTTGATGCTCCTATCATAGTATTTATATGTTTTCAAGAGTCATTTATTTAAGCATCCTAGCTCTGTGTATTTATGACCAAATTAATACAGTGCTTTCCTTGGTGGTGCACCCTATATCATGTCATCTTTCTTTGCTTTTAAAATTCTTTTAAAAATTTTAAAACTTTTTGTTTTTTCATTTGTCCTCACTATAATTATTTGTATATGTTAAATATACAAAATAATAGGTTATAATATTTCCATATGTGTAGACAATTTGCTTTAATCTATCCTCCCTAGTATCATTTCTTAATTGCTACCTTTTCTGATCCCCTTCCCCTATGGCATGTCATATTTTTTCTAGATACCATATATGAGAGAAAATATGAGACATTTCTCTGTCAACAACAGAAATGTTCTCAGAAAACAGAGAAGACTGAATCACAGTCTTTTGTCTCTTTGATTATTATTCAATATTTAATTCTTTAATTCTCTATTTATCACATGGGGACCCAGGTTAATACCAAACCTCAGCCCTTGTGAATAGTGCCATGATAAATGTAGATGTGCAGGCCTTGCTGTTGCCTGCTAACTTTGGTTCCTTTGGGTGTCCTCATAGGAACAGTGGACTCAAATACTATCATCATAAGTACCATGTATAGACATTTCCATCGTGGCTGTGCTAATTTACCTTCCCACCAACAGTGTCTAAGTGTCGCTTTTCCCCTGCATCAGCAGCAGCGTGTAGTTTTGTATTTTGTCTTGTTTTTCTGTCTTACTTTGTCTTGATTTTCTGATTTGATTAACCATGATGATTGGTGTGAAGTGAAATCTCAAAGTTGTTCTGATTTGCACATCAGTAGTGACTGAATATGCTGGATGTTTATTTCAATCACCTTAGGATAGCACCTGTTCCTTGAAATGATCACTTCCAGGATGTTTTACAGTTTTTTTGTTTTGGTTGATTAGTTAATAACTTTATGTGTTCTTAATGATTCTATATTGAAATTCTCTTTGTTCAAGAGCTGTGATGGTGAAGCTTTACTATCAGGTTGGTTGGCTTGGAAGTCATTAAAGGGAGTCAGTAGGCAGACATCTGGGTATCCTGAGTGGGTACCAGGGGCCTGACCTTGGATTCTGTATCGGATCCCTGACCTGTACTCTCTGGTGCTGTTTCTCTTCTCCTTCCTGGCCACTGTGAAGAGCAGCTCTGTTCTACCAGGCCTTTCCACCATGGCCTGGGAGCCAGCTGTCTATGAACTGAATCTTCTAGAAACATGAGCTGGGCATTCTAGAACATTTCTTCCTTCCAGTTCTAGGTGTAAGGTATGTAGTCTCAGCAATGGAAAAAACTAATACCGTACCTAATGCAGTTTCTATCTCCTGACTGAACCTCAACTGATATTCACGGGAAAAATCAAATGCAAAGGACTTTTGCTATGAAAAATGAAGAATCAAAGAGTCAGAAAATTATTTCACCTAGATGGATTCAGAAATTAAGATTCTGTGTTGTCAACTGAAATTTTAAACCTCTCTGCAAAAAGTATTTTCTTGGCCACTGATGATTCCAAGTTTTCCAGCATAAATCCAGTTATGTGATTAGGAGGGACACCCTTCAGGCAATTTTAGAGCAGCAGGAAGAGCACACGTTAATGCTGACAGAGCTTTCCCAGAAGCTCTGCTCTGAGCTATTTGTGGAGTCTCAGACCGAGGAGCAGTCTGGAGAGAAGTTAAAGACACAGATATTGTGGAAATGGATTAGAAAACTGAGGAATAGAAAATGCCTTGTTTTTCTTCTGTATGCACAAGAGAATCCTGCTTAATGTATTCAGATTGTTTAACTGCTAGTGTTAAAAGGAAAAAATTTAAGAAATGAAGTATTTTTTCGGTTGTGAAAGGACATTGTCATTACATAAATATATTTCTGTGGTCATTTATTTTATACATTCTGTGGAAAAAAACTATTTCAAGTTTCAAATAAATGTCTTTTTGTGATATAAAGTAAACACGACTTAATGATAATTGGGTTATATGTTCATTCTTTGACATGGAGTCTATTTCCATATGTGAGGTATGCTTTCACACATTAGCATCTTAAATCAATCTCAATTTAATGATATTTATGTTCATATTATATAATGTACATTTAGAGGCATGATTTTTGACAAGCAAATTATTTTTAAAACATCTAGGTAGCATTAATATTTAAAAGAAATTCAATAAACTTTTTCAAAGACGATAAATTTTTAATTCTTAATCATTTTTAAAGTTATAGCACATTTTAGTGGATAATGTTCACTGAGAATCCACTCAGTTTTATTAAATCTTAATAATTTGTTGTATTAAATTCTAAAGATTTAAAGTAAATAAATAAGTATCAGTTTAATTGAGGAATCTTGGGTGCCCCGGAATCTATTTCAGATTTCATTCCTGAGGAAAAAACAAACTAATTTTCTTGTTTTTCTTTGTATATAACTTTTATGCTATTGCTTAACATTTGTAGTCTAAAATACAAGAATATGTAAATCTTGGAATGTTTCAAACATTTCATAGACTGTATTATATATGACATATAGTTCTGCAACATATTTTTACATAAAATTAAATTCCTGACATTTATTGATGTGCTTGCACAGAATCTCTAGCTCATCCATTCTAAGTGACTGCAAGCACTTCAGGATGAATATAACTCATCATTGGCTCATCCTTTCTCTAAACGGATGCTAGAGTCATTTCTAGTGTTTGCAGAAGCAACTAATGCTTCAGTAAATGCTGCTGTGCAGATCTCCTGGGCCAGTACTCAATTTCCTTGGGTGAGTAGCAAGAAGCCTGAGCCTTTGGATCGAATGTCACGCACATCTCAGCCATATTAGCTTTTGTTTATACTTACAGAAGCCGGATACCAAACAGCAGGGTCTAAGCACTCTTTTCTTCATCAAGTTTGCTTCTTCATCTGTATCTACATGGTGGACATTCAAGGATAACTTCTTGTTTTGTTTTGTGTGTCTCTGATCACAAGTTATATTGGGCTTCCTTATACTTATTGGCAATATTTTTTTCTGCAAGTTATCTTTAAAAATAGGTCACAGATGTGTAAATATTTTGTCTTTTCTCTGGCATGAGAAAATGAAGTTGTAAATGAGTTGTAGTATGTATGGTTGATATTGTGAAATAGAATATATTTAAAAGGGAAGAGTGTAGGGGTAAATAATGAGGGGAAATTAATGTGATAATAAAGAAAAAAAGGAAACAAAGGTTATGTATATAGGAGGTGCAGGGTTGCAGGGGGGGCAGAAGGGGAAAATGAGAATTCAAGTCGTATCATATTCTGGTACAAACTCTCAATGTGGAATGTGATGATGATGTGTATTCGTAATATACCAATAAACAAAAAATTATTAGCTAGTTTTCCTACCACATAGAAATATATGTGTAATCCTATGTGCCATAAACACTTCTAACAATTTTTATCCTGATTATGTGTTTCATTCCTGTTCAGTACATATTTAGCAGGAGCGAAAGTTTATTTTAATGTGGTCAAATTTAACAAAGTTTTATTCTTTTGCTTGATTTTGTATCATATTCCATAAATACCTACTCTGTGTCTTGATGACATGAATTTTCCACCGTTTTCTTCTAAATTTGAATACATTACTTTTGGTTTTAGGTATGTCTGAAGTTCACTTGGGGTATACTATGAATCAAAATGGAATTTTATTTATACCAATTTCCAACACACTTCATTGAACGGTAGTTATTTTCCCTCTAATTTATAGTGCTGTCTATATTATATACCAAAGTTGTATGTGGATAGAGCCATATATATTTCTATATACAAATATTTTTCCTACACTTGATTTTAGTCAAAAGACAAAAACATGATACAAATATTTTGTTCTTTGGGGTATTTTTATGAATATATTTCAAAACTTGACAGAAAGTGCTTTCATACACATGGGCACCAGAAAAGTAACTTTTTTCTAACCTTTTCATATTGACACATAAAAACTGTCCATTTTAAAGGGATATAGTATGATAATATGTACAGAATAACCAAATCAGAATAATTAGTATTTCCTTAAAAATTTATCATTTCTTTGTCTTGGGAGCCTTCAAATGCCCGTCTTCGAGTACCTTGTGAAATACATGAAAATCTTCATGAATTGTTTTCCTTTAGTCTCTACCGGGTTACAGAGTATCAGAACTTATGCCAACTATGTTGTATCTTAATATCAGTTATTTAGGCTCTATCTCCTTTTTCATTTAGCCTCACTAACCCCAATAACTACTCTTGTATTCTTTTGTCTGTGAAATCAAGACTTTAGCCTCCACATAGGAGAATGTATGGTTTCTGTCTTACTACATAGACATATTTTTTATTCTTTTCATGTTCAACCTATTAAATTTTTTTTTTTTAGACAGGGATTCACTTTGTAGTTTGGGCTGGCCCTGAGCTCAGCCTTGAACTCACAGCAATCTTCCTGCCTCTGCCTCTCAAGTGCTGGTATTATAGGCATGAGCCACCATGCCTGGCATTGTGGTATGTGGTTCTGATTGTTGGTGGGTGTGAGTCTCCATGCCCAGCATTACAACCTATAAAATTCTATATGCATCACTTTTCATCATTCAATGTGTATTATTCTTGCTCCAACTTCAAGTTGGGTTGCTATTCCAAGAAACAAAAGTGTAGCTGGAGAAATGATGAAGAAATCCTGGAACTAGCATTTCAAAAAGGATGATGTGTCTAAGAAGAGTTTGACAAATAGTTGTTGCAGTGGAAATCAATAGCCTAACCAAAAAAAAAAAAAAAAAAAAGGGTCTGTGTCAGAGAAATCTACTCCTGCAAAGACCTGGAGTCTTGGTAGTATAAGTATGGCTATTATCTGTATCTTTTAGTTTTTTTTTTTTTTACTTTTATAGCAAAAGATTTATTGGTACATTTTAGGTGTATATGATGATGCCATTCATCATAAGGAATTTGCACAGGGCACATCTCATCTCTTTTATCCCCTTATAATATTTTTATATAGATAAGTCAATCACATACCTAATGTGAAAGCATTACCATAACATAATCATTTTTCTAAAAACTCAGAAAGACTACTTCTGTTGTAAAACTTAAAAATCTGTATGATCTACATTATCCACATAAGTGGTAGTTCCTGAATTTTCCAATACTTCATATTCTATTATCCTTTCTCAAATGAAGGTCCTAGGTGTCATAATTACGCAGTAAATATATAGAACTAATAATCCATAAAATACAGTAGCAAATCTCAAGGAAAATCAGTAAATTTATACCTTTTACTCTCCAATTTAACTTTGCAGTCAAAGTAATTTACCATTTTCTGTTCCAAAATATCTAGCAATGACACTTCTGTGAATTTAGGAGACTGATAAGTAGAAAGAAGGTATGAAGATATATCATATCCTAAACATTATGTTAGAGTGATATTTGCTGCATGTCTGAAGATGCAGTTTGAAAGGGGTTTTGCACGTATTTGCTTTCAGGTTGAATACTGGCAGATGCCAATGACAACTATTTTGTAAGGGAATGCTATTCTAGATTAAGGACTATCTGCAGGGAGCCAATTCAAATAATTGAGTGAATGCCTTGGGCTAGGAATGAATTTCCAAATACTTCTCTAGTGCAACAGAAAAATAATTCCTAAGAAACAAACCTTTCTTTATGCAGATCACATAACTACTACTTTAAGTGACTAGCCATAGAATATATCAGTTTGGCCAATTTATTTTTCCATGAAATACTTAAATAAATGTAACACTTAAAAATCACAAAAAATAGTTTTAAAAGTTGAAGTTTGTTACTCTTTAGCAAAACAAAAGACCAGTACTGTGGATGAGTGACATTGGATAAATGTAGAAAATGTTCTGAAGTTCTTTTTGGCAAAGATGACATAACCCTGTTAGCGTGATCATTCACAGGATGACTAAATTACAGAAGGCCTTGTATTCACTCAGCAGCACCGTGAAAAACAGAGAGGAGGTAGAGTAGGAAGGTGAAAAGTGCAGGACAAATGAGAGCATGTGTTTTACCATCGATAGAAAATTGGATTATTACGTAGGAAATGGGAAAAGATTTTATTTCAAATAGAGAAATTTCTGATTATTTTAACTGTGGTATGGTGTCTTAACACTCTACTTTTGTTTAATTAAAAATCTTAATACCCAAACTAGTACAACCATTATAGAAATGACTTTTAAAAATCACAATAGAAATTCCAGTTGATCTAGTTATTTCCCTTCTATATACCTTCCTGAAAAGGCTAAAGACATCACATGTTAAAGACACTGTTTATAGCAGTTCATAACAGCTAGATCTTGGGAGAAGTCTATAAGTCCATCAACATATTAATGGATAAAGAAAATATGGTATGTGTACACAGCAGAGTACTATTCTGCTGTAAATAAAGATGAACATGAGTCATTTGTAGGATTATGGACTTCCCTAGAGATCATATGTTAGGTGAACTAAATCAGACACACAAGCTTAAATATTACATGGTTTCTATTATGTGAGAAACCCAAGTTATAAATAAAGAGCAAGAAAAAAAGATAGATAATAGAAAGAGGGAGTTAGATCTTTTTCAAATGCAAAATGGATCAAGGGAAGGAGGAATGAAGAGAAATAACAGAGAAAAAGTACCAAAAAAGAATTGAGATATATAATGTATATGTACTTTTCCAGAAGAAATATAATTATTGTACAATGCAAACATTCACTAATAAAAATAAAATTTATTTGTATTAAGAAAAAAATAACTAATGTGTTGGAAAAAATCTTAGTATGTTAAAAAAAGTTTTTCCACTTTACTATGTGTTATAAAAATTGTGTACTATTTTCTTTTATATATATTAGTTGATTCTTTAACTAAGATAATCCATAAGTTTAATGCCAAAAGTGAATAGCCTTTATATACACAACAATCAGAAATCAAGGAATCAATTCCTTTTAAATAGCATAAAAATGAAATATCTAGAAATCAATCTAACAAAAGAGATGAAAGATCTCTACTCTAAAAACTAAAAAAAATCTGAAAAAGGAAATCAAAGAGGCTATCAGAAAATGGAAAGACATCACCTGGATAGGAAAAACCAATGTCATCAACATGGCTATACTCCCACAACCACTATATAGATTCATTGCAATCTCAATGAAAATCCCAACAGCATATTTCACAGAGCTAGAAAAAATAATTGAAAAATTCATCTGGAACCACAAGAGACCTAGAATAGCAAAACACAATTCTAGGAAATAAGTACATGGCAAGGGGTATCACGATCCCTAATTTGAAACTAACTACAAAGCCACTGTGATTAAAAAACAGCAAGATTTAGGCAAAGAAACAGGCCTAGGACCAGTAGAATAGATTAAAAGTTGCAAAAATAATTGCAGATGTACTAAGCCACTTACCTCATCCTTGACATAGGAGCCAAACACACCCTATGGAGGAAAGACAGCCCCTTTAACAAATGGTGCTGAAAAACTGAGCTTCTCCTTGGCAAAGATTAAAACTAGATCTATCTCTTTTTTCAAACACCAAACTAAAATCAAAGTGGATTGGAGACTTAAAAATTAAAACAGAAACATTAAACCTGCTGGAAGGAAACGGGAAAAAGGAAAGACTTTCTGATCAAAACCTCGGCAGGATGAGAACTAGCAGAAAGAATAAAAAACTGGGATCTCATCTTAATAAAAAGCTTCTGCACAGCAAGAGAAACTACCAGCACAGTGAAAAGAGAACATATAATATGGGAAAGAATCTTTACCAGTTGTTTTTCAGACAGCGGACTACTATCTAAAGTATATAAAGAACTTAAAATATCATCCCCCAAATTTAAACAACCAATTCAAAAATGGCCATTGGAAATCAATAGACATTTTTTTCAGATGAAGTAAAGGAAGCCAAGAATGGCTGCTTACGATATAACAATATCAACCAACAGCAAATCCTGGTGGGACTGTGGGGAAAGAGGGACCCTTCTCTCTTAGTGGGAATGTAGACTGGTGAAACCACTGTGGAGATCAGTGTGGAGACCCCTTAAAAATCTAGGGCTCAAGGTCTAGTTGAACCTGCTATTCCCCTGCCAGATACATATATGAAAGAATTAAAATAATCATATCACAGCAATCTATGTGCACCCATGTTTATAGCAGCTCAGTCTGTAAGAGCCAAATCTTGGAAACAGCCAATTCCCATCAATAGGAGACTGGATAAAGTATAGGAATATGAGTGTTTTTAAAAAATAAAGTGAAGTATTACTCAGCCATAAAACGTGATCAATTTGAGTAATTTGGCTAAAATGGATGTACCTTAAGGACATATTCCTAAATGAAATAAATAGAACATAGATGTATAAATGTCATATCTTTTCTCTAGTATGAAAAATTGAAGGTGTAAATGAAGACCAAAATGTATAATAGGTAATGTGAAATAGAAAGAAAATGTACAAAACATAAAGGGAATGGGGGGGTAGGGGAAAGTAAAGAAGGGAAAGAAAAAAATTGGAAGTTAAAAAAAAAGAAACAAAGTTTATGTATATAGGAGGTAGGGGTTGTAGGGAGGTCTGGGGAAAAGGAAAAAATAAGAATCAAGATGTGTCATGTACAGGTACAAATTCTCAATGTTGAATGTGATCACAGTGTATCTAAAATGTACCAATAAAGTCAATTTTAAAAAAGAAAATTAGTTACTCTACCCTTGAGTTAAAAATAAATTGACTATTCCTTTAAAAATATTACTTTCCATGATTTCATTTACTTTTCTAATTTACTTTTATTATACTTATATGTATTTATGCTTTTTTTAGAAAGATTTAAACTACTTAAAGCATTAAGACAATGTGACAAAGTAGAATAAATAAATGTATCAAGAAAATATTAAGGCTAATATCTAAGTATTAAAAATTTAGGGATTACTTTTATTTATATTTGTGAAGTTTAAGAGAGACGATATTCAAAAAGTCAAATTTTATATGCAAGAGTCAGTCTGAGAGGTAAAAAGGATACCCATAGCTATAATTGTACATGTCCACTTGCAAT
>PVIR01041459.1:0-12733 GCA_004026965.1 Petromus typicus
AGGCGTGAGCCACCACGCCCGGCACTGTGGTATGTGGTACTGGTTGCTGCTGGGTGTGGGTCTCCACACCCAGTATTGTTATGTGGTTACCGGGGAATCGAACCCGGGTCCTTGCGCTTGCGAGACAGACGCCGGAACCACTGAGCTAACTCCTCGGCCCCAAGACTGAGAAAATTTTTAACTTAAAGTAAGACTCCACAAAGACAGAGGATCTATTTATCAATTTTAGGAAAAACTCACTCTTCTATCCCTTTACTGACTTACTTGCTCATTTACTTTATTTACATTCCCTACATGATCAAAAATTAAAAGTTTATTACTTTGATCTTGCATGAGACTCAATATTTTCTGGAAGATGGTATAAATTTTTAAGTATACCTCAAAGATGTGCAAGTTCCAAACATTCTCAATATGAAGGCACATAGTTTCCCTACCTAATAAAAAGGGAATAAGGTAACATTAAAATATTAAGTGTTAATTGTTAGACTAGATCAACAGCTATGATTGAATGACTCGTTCCTATAGTATGCTAGAAAAAAAAAGTACTTCCAAATTTTTGTCTCAGAAAAAGTACAGATCTCAACATGCCTGTCCTGGACTTGTTTAGGCTGCTAGAGAAATATTAAAATCATACTGTTCAATACATAAATATAAATAGCATATTTTCCTATTGCCAAATTCTATGTATAATCTTATTTCTATCAACAATGCAAATAGATTTTACTAGCTGTATTAAAATTTTAAGACATGCATCCAACAGACTCAGTATCTACTATATGCTAAAAATCAGACCTGCTTCTTTCTTTCCTTCTTTCTTTTTTCTTTGAGACAGTGTCTCACTATGTAGTCCAGCCTGGTCTCAAACTAGAGATCGTTGTGACTTCAGCTTCCTGAGTGCTGGGATTAATAGGCATTCATCAGCATGCCTGGCTCTCGCCCTGCTTTCTTATCTGATGGCAAATCTTCTGAAGAAAGGAGAAACAGAACGTTGAAATGGTGGGAGGTGTTCTTTAGTTTAAGAAGCAATGCCAGCCAGATGTGGTGGCGCATACCTGCAATCCCAGCACTTGGGAGGCTGAGGCAGGAAGATCACTTCAAATTCAAGGCCAGTCTGGGCTACTTAGTGACTTCAAGACCAGCCTGAACTACATAGCCAGACCTTGTTTTAAAAGACAAAAGGCAAAAACAACAAAAAATAATGCCATGTATATGTAGGTGATGAGTTTTAAGAAGATGAAGGGCAAATCATAGCTGTTGGCAAAAAGGTCACTGTAGTTCACTTCCCCTTTCTTACCTCTCTCCTCTCATTTTTTTTTCCCCAGTACTGAGAACTAAACCCAGGTCCTCTGCACAAGGTATGTGCCATCCCCACTCCCATTTACAGAATTTTTGCTAAAGTTGAGCCAAGATGAGCTTGAATTATGATCCTCTAGCCTCAGTCTCTCAGTGTGCACTACAAAGCCCGGTTTTACTCTAGCTTTAAAGAAAGTAACATTAGATGAATAGGTAGAGTTAAGAAGCTGAGGGCCAAATCTAAAAGTGACTGGCCCATTTCAATTTAGGAGATTTGATGCAATAAAAGGATTTCTGAGCACAGTAATGATATTTTTTATTTATACTGAAAATAAAATTATCTGGTTGTTGAAGAGAAAACTGAGGATACCCAGGCGAGAGAAAAAACAAGTAGTCTAGTCATCAAACAATTTCCCTGACCTTGATAAGAATGAGGGTAGCGGAAACATGGAGGTACAGTGGAGGTATTGAGAAACAGTCTGATTCAGAAATGGAGATTTTGAATAGAAAGGGTTGACAAAATTTGTTTCAGCATTAAAAGCAAAAGACAAACAGATGCCCTAACTTCTTACTGCACTTTAGAAAGTTAATACACTTAATACCTCCTATAAAGTGTAATATATCCCTATCTATAAACACTGGCTTCTCTTAGGTTGCCCTGGAAAGACTGTTTCTGAGTCAAGGAAGATTTGGGCCTAAGCCACAGGAACAATGAAGCAGCTGCCATTTACCAAAGTTGGAAACCCAGCCAGGAACAGGAAGTGAGTATCTGGTGAACTTTAGAATGAAAATGTAGAACAGGCAACTAAACAGATATACAAGCCTCAAATTCAAACTGAAGTGAGACTGAATGAGTACAGGTAAGACTCCAAAGTTTACAGATTGACAAAATCAGGAAGGGGGTGAAACTGCAAGAAAACTAAAAATGGTTCTGAAAGCTATTAAAATGTAACCCAATTAGTCTAGTATTATAAATTAATCCCAGTGTTTTCAGACATGCCCCCACTCTGCAATTTCCTTTTCTCCAGAAAAATGTTTATTCATAGCAAGAAAAAATTCAGAGCTTTCAACAGCATCTGTCATGAGTACTCATTTATGCTTAATTCTTGCTGAGTCTGACTCCTTGCCTGGCGTCGAGACCACAATGTCTTGGGTCTCCTGCCTCATCTCTCGCTCTTTCTTTCCATGCTGTTCTTCCTGGTTATTGAGTTGAGCTTCTCCTGGGCCACCATCTCTACATAAATTATCCTCTTCAGGCATGTCATCTACTTTCCTAGATTTATTTACATGAATTATGTATTTTAAATGTCATGATTTATTTTATGACTTTTTATGACATAAAGAAGTTTCTATGACTTTTTACTTTCTGTGAAAAACATCCAGATCTATCAGGAAAATTCTGGCCATCCAAATTTGTATAAAAAGTTTCTGGTAGAAAATTTTCATTCATGTATTTAGTTTCAAGTAATTCAGTGAATTTTAAAATTACATTGCAGTGATTTCTTAAAGGTTGTAATAGGATCACTGTAAGATGAATTCTTATTTTTCTATATGTTTATAGGGGTTTAAAGAAATAAAAAATATTTACCTGGTTGGCACAAAATCCTGTAGCCAAAAATAGGATATCAGTGTTGATAATATTATAGATAAAGACGTTGCAAATCCTTTTAAAATATTATCTGCATACTTAATCACAGCAGCTATAACAAGACCTCCAAGTGCCTGTAAAAGTTTTAAGAGATTATTTTTTTATTACTCAATGAAGCTTTAGGCTTTTGTCCTATGAATTTAATCTCATTATTGTAAGTGATTTGCATTAAGCATCTCTCATAACCACAGATTAGTAGGTTTCATTCACTGGCACTCTTATTTCAAAAGTTACCTAATAAACTCAAAAGTTTACATGGAGGGCCGGGGAGTTAGCTCAGTGGTTCTGGCGCCTGTCTTGCAAGCGCAAGGACCAGGGTTCGATTCCCCGGTAACCACATAACAATACTGGGTGTGGAGACTCACGCCCAGCAGCAACCAGTACCACATACCACAGTGCCGGGCGTGGTGGCTCACGCCTGTAATCCCAGCACTCGGGAGGCAGAGGCAGGAGGATTGTGATGTGAGTTTGAGGCTGAGCTCAGGGCCAGCCTGAACCACAGAGTGAGAGCCTGTCTCAAAAAACCTAAAAAAAAAAAAAAAAAAAAAAAGTTTACATTGAGTTTGATCATACTACTGTCAGAGGGAAGACCAAAATACATCCTTCAGCTTCACTTGGTCTTAATCAACTTAATCATCCATTGGGTGCTCACATCTCTGGACAATAACAGATTTCTTTCTAGCTTTGCTGTCAATAACACCAGCAAACTGTTACACAGTAATACTGTGACACAGTATTATACTGTGACACAGTAACAGTTTGCTTAGGTTACTTTCAGAGACCTGAAGAGAACTTTTGCTGAAAACACTGATTCTTCACTGGGACCGGCAGATGAGTGACTGGAATAGGGCCAGAATGAGATCAGATTCCTGGCTTCTCTTCACATACCCTGTTTCTTGTGCTGTCTTAACCTCTGAGTAAGATTTCTACTCAGCTTTGCAAGTATAGACACTTGGATTACTTGCAAAATATTTTGCCTAAAATTATAATACAGGGTTAACTTGACCTGGACTTTCCTAGTGATCTCTTCATCCTCTCTGGGGTTAAAAAAATACAACAAGCCACATGACCAGAAACATCAAACCATACAAGGATTAAAAAAAAGTGGTACCAAGTTCCTGGAAGATCATCTAATCTAAGACATGAATGTTCTTCCCCTTACTTACCCATCTCTCTCATTATTCCTATCCTAGATCTGTAACTGCTCAATCCCTCTGGAGTTGAGAAGCTGATTTTTGAGCAAAGCTCCCTCTTCCTCACTCTTTGGACATGAATAAAACCTTCTCTATCCCCAACACACTGTTTTTTCAATGGGATAAGCTTCTAGGCCTACTCTTAGTAACAATATTATGATTTTTTTTAAAATCCCTTTACTCAAAATAAAAATTAAGCATCATTTGTTTAAATAATTGTGATAAAACTGGTTACTGAATAGTGATAGTTTGACTTTTGAGTAAAAGTTAATTCTAAATGTATGGGTTCTGTGTTGTTTCTATTTTTGTCTTTGTACTAACAAAGACTGAACTTAGGGAGCACTGAGCCCATGTTCCCAGTCCTATTTACTTTCCTTTCACAGGATCTCCCTAAATTGCTCTAAATTGAAGTTGCAATCCTGCTGCTTCAGCTCCCAAGTAGCTGAAGGTTGGGGGTTGCGGGGATTATACGTATATCCCATCATATCTACCTTTATTATTATTATTATTATTATTATTATTATTTAGGTTTTTTGAGACAGGGTCTCGCTTTGTGGTTCAGGCTGGCCCTGAGCTCAGCCTCAAACTCACATCACAGCAATCCTCCTGCCTCTGCCTCCTGAGTGCTGGGATTACAGGCCTGAGCCACCACGCCTGGCACTGTGGTATGTGGTACTGGTTGCTGTTGGGCGTGAGTCTCCACATCATGATATGTGGTTACCGGGGATCGAACCCGGGTCCTTGCACTTGCAAAACAGGTGCTGGAACCACTGAGCTAACTCCCCGGCCTCCATTATTATTTTTTAAGGTACTGAGCCCAGTCATCCTGCATGCTAGATAAACACTCTACTACTGAGCTTCATTGGCAGCTCCCCTAAATTTTTTTTACTAACCTTTTTATAGCATCCTAATTTGGCTTTCTTCTAGACTTTCCCTACTCTAATCCATTCCTCACTGTTGAGATTACTCTTCCTAAAATACAGTACCAATAGTGCTTTTAGCACTTTCTTTTGTTTTGTTTTGACTTTTTGAAACAGGTCTGGCTTTGTAGTTCAAGCTGCTTTGAACTATTTGTGCAGGCTACCCTCAAACTCGTAGCTATGCTCCTGTCTCCAGGGTACACAGATTACAAGTGTGTGTCACCATGTCCCACCTTTTCTCTTCTTTTCTTTCCCTCTTGGTGCTAGGGATAGAACCCAGGACCTTACACATGGCAAGCAAATTATCTACTATTCAGTTATACTCCCAGTCCTGTACATTATCCTTAGAAGTAAAGAGCTCATTATTTTTTTTTTTAAGTTTTTTGAGACAGGGCCTTGCTTTAAGCCACTACACACAGCACTGTGGTATGTGGTACTGATTGCTGATTGCTGGTGGGCATGAGTCATCACACCTGGCTTTGTTGTATGTGTTACCGGGGATCCAGGCCTCAGAACCACTGAGCTAAATCCCTGGCCCCTATAAAGAACTTCCTACCAAATCCCTCTCAAATTCCAGATGTGGCTACTTATAAATGAGGTATGAGTGAAGGATAGGATATAGCTCAGGAACAGAGTACCTCCCTAGCATATCTGAGGCTCTAGGTTTAATCCCATGCACTGCAAAAGGCTTTACTGCAAAGTTGGGTAACTCTCATCCAGATCTAAATGCTTCAGAATCCTTAGTATTTTTGAACACAACACGATGCTGCAAATAGGAAATTCCATACTTGACCTTCTGTGCTGGGTTAGTCAAAACAGCTGTACGGGAAATACTGTCTTGTATAAAATTACCTTCAGGTTATGGGTATAAGATGTTTATATAAAAAATATAATTTTGTGTTTAGACTTAGGTTCTATCCCCTAAATAGATAATTATGTATTTGTAAATATTCTAAAATCCAAAAAATATTCTAAAAGTCCAAAATTCAAAACCCGAGGGCAATGATTTGTATCTTTATTTTTATGTCCTCTTTAGTAATCAGTAAATTTCATCTGAGGGTAAGGAGGGTTTGATGTTTATGGTGGTTTCTTTCTGTTTTATTTTGTGGTACCGTTTTATTTTGTGGTACTGGATTAAACCCAGGTCCTTGAGCATATTAGGCGAGCGCTCTACCACTGAGCTATCTGTCCACCCTATTTTAATCTTTGAGTCAGGGTCTCACTAAGTTGTCCAAGTTGGGCTCAAACTTGTGATCCTCCTGCCCCAGCCTCCCAAGTAGCTGGGATTGCAGATGAGCACCACTATGCCTGACACAAGAGAAAATTGTTTTTCCAAGACAAAGTCTTGCTATGTCAGCTGGCCTCAAACTTGCGAACATCCTGTCCCAGCCTCCTCAGGACTGAGTTTAGAGCTATGTATCATCATGCCCAGTTTGAAAATGAGTATTTTTTTGAAGATAAAATTACTCTACTCTTAAGCAATTTCAAGTTAGGTACAAACTTAAGAAACATGACAGCATCTAATATTTAACAATAAATTGTATTTTTAAACTGTTGCAGAAATAAATTTGTTTCTTGGGTCTTACACCATAGACCTATGTAATGACAGAGCTACAGAAAAACCGAAAGTTCTGTTTACTCTTAGCTTCAATTATTTTATTCTTAAACTTGCATTTTCACCGTGTTACATTTAAATACTTCAGAGTTTAATAATAACCCTTTTTCAGTTAGGTTTGCATAAGAGCAACAAGATCAGTTCTATTTTAACTTCCTTCAATAAGTGAAGCCAATGGGAAAACTAGCAAGAGGGAAATTTTCCCCCTAAAATCAGTATCTATTTATAGCTACTTTGATTCTCTATAATAAAATAATATTTATTAGCATTAAAGACTTTACATGCTTTACCTGAAGAACAACAACTATCCAGGTCAGTTGGTTATATCCCTGAAAAAATCCATTCTTTGATACCAATTCTCCATCATAAACATATACACCCATCAATCCAAATATACTCCCAAAGAAACCTAAAAGACAATGAGGTCTATGTCATATAGTTTTTCTGAAGAGATATTTATCTGTTGGCATTCCAAATAATTTTATACCTTATTCCAATTATATTTATTTATATTTAATTTTTTTCTTGGTTAGTATAAATCTTTCCTTCATCCCTCCCTCCCTTTCTCCCTTTTCTTTTTTTTTTTTTAACAGCTAGATTGTCAACAAAGTCCCAGGTTTGGTCTCTGGCTTATGACACTATTGGAAGGTGGTAGAACTTTCACAGGTAGGAACTAGTAGAATATCCTAAGTCACTGGGGACGTGTCCACCAAGAGGACTGTGAAACCCTGTCTCTCCATCTCTGCTTCCCAGCAACCATAAGGTGAACAGCTTTCTCTATAATGTCACATCAAGACATGCCTTACCAAAGGCCAAAAACAACAGGACAACTAACCGTAGACTTAAACCTCTAAAACCATTAGAGAAAACAAAACGCTCTAAGTTAGATCACATGAAATGTATTTTACAGTGATGGAAAGCTAACAAGTATACAAGGATGCATGAGTCATATATGTCAGTATGTACAGACCTAGTACATTCTAACAGTTGTATAATATTATACTGCTTGAATATGATAAAATATGTATGTAACAATGTAGTACTGTGTTCCAGCAACTATTCAAAGTGCTTTCTGCACATTACTTACTATATACCTAGTCAAAACTTGTACGTCCACTTTGTAGATAAGGAAACCATAAGCTCACACTGTAAGCAATGGACTCAGCTGAATCCAGGCAGTATGGCTCAGCTGTAGTCTGATCTTTTTTTCTTCCTCTCTTAGAGTCTATGATCTTAACCACTATGCTGTTTATCAAAACAAGGATTTACTTACTCAATCCTCTCTTCTATTTTTTACAATTATAATCAAGCTGAAATGAAGAACTACGGACATCTATTTTTTTGCTTTTATAGGATAAATTCTCATTCAGGTGTTAAATTCTTATATCAAAGCCTGTATTTATTTAAAAATTTTGTAGGTATTACCAAATGGAGATCTAATCTGTATTCCTAGCAATGAGAGGAAACAGTTTCTGTTTTTCCATTCTCTGGCTAAGGTTTCTTATCTACTTACTAATCTTTTATAATTTGACACTTTAAAAACACTATTATGTTACTTTAATTTTTATTCTTGTAAGATTGAGTTCTCTATAACTTATTTAAGCATCCTTTCAAAACTTTTCAGTTGGCTTACAACTTTTCCAAGAGAACAGTGCTGTCAGGTCAAACCAAAAAAAGAGATCTGTGAAGGACCATGGAATCAAGAATTCTGATTCATCTTCCATCTTTATCTTACTATATAAGAAAATTTTAGCCAACTCATACAAACCTTACATTTATGTAAATAGTAATATTAGTGCTTACTACAGCGTACATGCAAGACGTACTAAGTATGTGTTATCTCTTTAATACTCACAGCAACATTTAAGACAAGATACTACAACTAGGTACTACACTTTATTGACGAGGAAAGTGAAGCACAGAAAGGTTAAGTAACTTCTCAAAGTTTCACTCAGGTGAAAAGTGATGAAATCAGGATTTGAGATGATTTCAGAAATAGTAAATCAAAATGCTTAATGCATTCAAGCCTGTTATACTTAATACATTCTACCTTCTAGACAAACAGGAAAAGATAATGAAATTTTCCTATACAAATATTTACTTTAAATTTTCTTACAAAAATAAATTTCTACAAATTTTATACAGAAACATAAATTCCATGTAATAAAGTGGAGGTTCAGGGTTTTTTTTTTAAATATAACTGAAAAGCAGGTAAAAGGATAAATTTTAATCGAATTTGGAAGGTGTAACTTAAAATATGAGTCAATTTGAGTACAGTTTACCATTTAGGACCAGGACAGACAGCCATATTTGCTCATCAAGAGAAATATGGTATATAGTAAGTAAATGTGATTGGGGGGATGCTTAATAAAAATAAGCCACAAAGTTAAAAGGACAAAAGCTAAAATAAACTCTGCAAGAGTTGCTTCTCACATAGATCGTTTTATAGGTAGCGTAATCCAAAACAAAAATAAGGTAAGAATATTAAATGTTGGAATCCATGTGTGAGGACTCAAATGTTCCAACACTATAAATATTTGTTGAAAGGCAATCCTTCATTGTATAGATTTTATTTCCTTTGAGCTACAGACCTTTAGTTAGAAAAATGCTGCAGCATTTAAGGTATTTTAAAACACTGAATTGTAAAGGCATTTTTAGGTTTTAAAAGAAAGGAAAAGTTAAGCACTGTCAACTTCCTTCATTTAAGTACCTTAATCACCTTTTCTAGGAGTAACATATGTAAATTACTTGTAATATCTTCTGGGAAAGAAATGGTAACCAAAGATAAATTTACTAAACTTTCCCTGTTGTGGGCAGAACAAGGTATACTCTTATTTCAAATCTAAAAATTCATATTCTTGAATAAAGGACATTTTTTAAAAGGCAAAAACATTGTTAAATATTTGTATCAACAGAGGACTTTAGGCAAAGCTTATTTATTTTAAAATGTATGTAGAAAGTTGTAAATACAATAACACAGTCACTTTTTAAAATAAATTAGAGAACATTTAAAGCTTACCAAGCTGAATGTTTCTTATCCATACTGATTGTTTTGTTTCTTTTAAGATTTTCTCGAAATAAACTCCGGCAAAGCCACTTGAAAAACAGGCTGTGAGAACTGCCATGAGTCCCACAAACTGAGAACCAGCTGAGAGTTCTTTAGAATCAAGCTCCTGGGAATCTGAGGGCCACTAAACACAAGCAAATACAAAGATGATGTTTAATTTTTGTAATATCTCATAAAGTGCATAGTAAAAGGCCATACAGACCTTATATACAAATGCATCCAATATTATTTTGGGGAACAGCAGAGGGGAGTTTTTAAATAAAAATTTTAGAATCATTTTATTTTTTTCCTCCTAGTAATAGCATTACTATTGCAATTTCTGATCTCAAAAAATACCCTAACGTACAATAAATACCTTACATTTCATTTATTACAGAGATCAAACTATTAGTTTTTTTTTTTTTAAGGTTTTTTTGAGACAGGATCTCGCTTTGTAGTTCAGGCTGGCCCTGAGCTCAGCCTCCAACTCACATCACAGCAATCCTCCTGCCTCTGCCTCCCGAGTGCTGGGATTACAGGCGTGAGCCACCACGCCCGGCACTGTGGTATGTGGTACTGGTTGCTGCTGGGTGTGAGTCTCCACGCCCAGTATGGTATGTGGTTACCAGGGATCAAACCCAGGTCCTTGCACTTGCAAGACAGGCGCCGGAACCACTGAGCTAAATCCCCAGCCCAAACTATTAGTTTAAGATAATCCTTTAAAGCCTAATATTTTAAAGACTCTTACTGCAAACATAGGTAGATGAAAGGGTTAGAATTTTATGTTCCCTTTGTTGCCTCAGCAAAAACATAGGTAACTAGAGAAATGTGCTAAATCAAGGAAAATATTTCTAAAAAGGAAAGTCTCTTAGCAAATGAAGGAAAACTGAATACTCTTGAGAGAATGTTGCATTGTGACAGAAAAGATACTCTACCATGTTACTGACCCTGATCTAATCCACTGACACCTTTATAACTCTTAAATTTTCTATCAAATCTATTTTTTCACTTCTCTGATTGATCTTCTACTAACTGGACTTCTAAAAGCCATTTTTCCCTTTGAACGTGTACCACTCATTGTTACCAAAGATTTCTTCGTCAATGTATTCTATGACTACAGTCCTGTGGGTGGGGTGGCATACAACTATAATTCCAGTACTCCAGAAACCCATGCAGAAGAATCACTTCGAGTTCAAAGCCAACCTGACTTACATAGTGAGTTCTAGGCTGGTAGGAACTAAGTAGTGAGAGAAACTTTGTCTCAAAAAACAGAAACAAAACAAAACAAAAATTCATTTCTTATTTAGCTTGCCTTCATTGTGGCACGGTTTTTAATGCTTGCCTCTTTTCTTTTAGTCTGCTTTTCTTGGTCCTCTCCTCACAATCTTTATTCTTGCAGTACTCAACAGACTTTCTGTAAGAATGGAAATGTTCTGTAATTCTGCCATCTAATAGGGTAGCCACTATCCTCATGTGACTACCCAATAGGTGTGTAGTATGACTAAATATTGAAATTTTAAACCAGATATGGTGATACACATCTGTAATCCCAACACTCGAGAGACTGAGGCAGAATTGCTGTGCATTCGAGTCCAGCCTGTGCTACATAGTAGTTCAAGGCCAGTCTCAAGAAAATTAAAAAGAAAAAAAGAACTGCAATTTTAACTTGGCTTTGATTAGTTCAATTTAAATAACCACAAATGACTTCCACTTCTACAGTAGAGTTTAAATTAAACCTCTCCCTGCTGTGAAAAGTTGTTCACAGAAGTACTGACATCTCTCCTGAGTTTAAGTCCAAGATTCAAATTACTGCTATTCAGAAACTTGTTGCCTTCTTAAAGCCACTGTAACTAAGATTTGCCCTTCTCCAAAATAAACTTTGAGGGGACAGTTCCTGGGGATTGACCCCATGACCTTAGCAATGAGTTATGTTCCCAGTGCTCTTTTTTAAAAATAACATCTCACTAAGTTGCTAAATTATTTAATGACACAAAGAGAATAACAAGAATACCCCCATGAAGGAAATCAATAATCATCACCAGAAAGATTGTAAGAAAACCAAAAAAATAATTTCAGAGAAGCTAATAGACATTAAAGAGGTAGCTAATAATAGCAAATGTTATACATACCTAGTTAAAAGCAGCTTTGTTTTTACATGCAGTATTACATTTCCCTAATCATTGTTCTCTCCTCTCCCTTTCCTTTCTATCTGTGTGTGACAACAAGGATCAAACCTAGAACCTCATGATATTAGACAAGTAACCACCAAGTAACATCCCAGCCCAATTTTTTTGTGGGGAGGTTATTAAGGATTGAGCCCAGGGGCCCTACATTAAGCTAAATTGAAGACCTTTAAGATTGTGAGATAGGTTCTTGCTAAGTTGCTGAGTCTGAGTTCAAACAGCTTCCTCCCACAGTGCCAGATTGCAGGCACATGACACATGACACTGGTCCTGACTCACTTGTTCTTCTCTTCTCTTCTCTTTTTTCTTTTCCTTTTTTCTTTCGAGACAGGGTCTTTCAGGCTGGCCCTACTCACTATGTAGTCCAGGCTAGCCTCGAACTCACTCACAGCAATCCTCCTGCCTCTGCCTCCCAAGTGCTGGGATTACAGGTGTGAGCCACTACACCTAGCATTGTAATATGTGATATTGGGGATCGAACAGACCTTGCGCTTGCCAGGCACATGGTGAAACCACTGAGCTAAATCCCTGGCCCTCACTTACTCATTTCTTTATATAAGATTTTCTTTTTATTTATTTCTATCAGTGAAAATTTTCTAAAAAAAATTTCTCATTTACTTCAAAAATAGAACCACATTCGGGCCGGGGAGTTAGCTCAGTGGTTCCGGCGCCTGTCTTGCAAGCGCAAGGGCCTGGGTTCGATTCCCCGGTAACCACATAACAATACTGGGTGTGGAGACCCACACCCAGCAGCAACCAGTACCACATACCACAGTGCCGGGCGTGGTGGCTCACGCCTGTAATCCCAGCACTCGGGAGGCAGAGGCAGGAGGAT
>PVIR01041460.1:0-12732 GCA_004026965.1 Petromus typicus
CTACTGCGGCCCTTTTATCAGCACTGGCCACTTCTCCATGCCTAGTCACACTAAGAATCCCAGTTCTCCCTTTAAAATTGTGAAACCACCCCCTACTGGCACGAAATGTTTCACCATTATCACTTGTTGATGGATTATCCTTTAAAAGATCTGCATTTATAGCCCTAGCTTTTTCACAAATTATAGATTCAGATAGGCTATAACCTGCCATCTGCATTTCATTTATCCACACTAATAACAGACTTTCTACTTTGTCTAATACTGTTGATCGAGACTTACTAATTTGAGTAACACCTTTAGCAACACTAGCTTCCTTATACAAATCTTTCCTCCGCAAAATTGTTGAGATAGTGGATTTTGACATGCTGTACATATTCGCGAGATCAGTCACACGGACGCCACTCTCATATTTCTCTACAATTTCCTTCTTCTTTTCAATTGTGATTGCCTTCTTTACTTTTCCTTCCTTCTTCAGTTTCTTTTCTAGCTTTTTGGGGGCCATTCTGTTAGCAGTAATCAAAGTGATTATACAAAGCACTGACTGAAATCACATCCACAAACATGTGCATCTGGATTCAGACTGGAACTCATGGACACTTACATACCCTGTTCTGGCGCAAGCAGCTGGCGTTCAGGTTGTAACTTAAGATTTTGGTCATTAAATTACAACTACAATTCTGGTGGTAACCCCAGGCTGTTCATATGTGAGGCCAGTCGTACTTCAAGAATCCACTTTAAGTAGAGCCAGGCGTGGTGCTACACACCTGTAATTCTACCACTTTGGAGGCTGATGCAGGAAAACTGCCTTGAGTTCAGGGCAGTCCAGAAATAAATCCTGTCTCAAAAAACCAAAACAAGAAAAAGAAAAAAAAAAAGAAGTGGAGATGTTGTTATAAAATCACTGTTAAATAAAAATATATAAACACTTCTCGATTATGTTACAATAAAATATACTCTTGTTTCAACAAGGATCTAAAACTTGATTGTAGTTCATAATTAGGGGCCTCAACGGCATGGCCAAGACTAAACGTGGAGAATAACAAGGTCCAACAAACGAACAAGAGCTTAAATCGGCCAAATGAACAACACACAAAGACACACCCCCAAATTTTCAATTCTCACGATTTTTCAGAAAAATAAGGAAGTCTTTATTTTCATTGCTTTAACCCAAAAGTCAGCTCGGCCAAAGAGATGGAGCAGAGCAAAAACACTTCGCTACATCTTACTCAAGAAGGTTTAACTTGCCAGTAATTCGTGTCAGGAAAATATCTAGCTCTGTGGCAGCTGTCAGGTAGAACAACACAGCGAAAAAAATACAGAATTTTCAATAAGACCATGCAAACTGGTAGGTATGGAAAGCACGGATCAAAGCGAGGTACAGGTGGAGACGAAAGCAAGAGCAGTAACGGTGTACAAAGAAAAAGAAAGGCGCAGGAGAAAATTTAATGAGCAATCAATCGCCAACCCACGCCGTATATCGCCAGTCCTGCAGGTTAAGAACCTACGGGAAACAGGCACCCAAATGGCTCTGTCTCAGGTTTCCGCGGGTCAAAAAAGAACAACGGACAGCGTCCAACGGCGCCGCGTGACTCGCTTCCGCAGCCGCCAGTCCCCGCGGTCAGGACCAGAGGGGGGATTGCGCCCAAGGTGGGAGAGAGACGCAGGTGACACCGTCCTCTGCAGCCTTTGCCTGCCAGCCTTCCACTACCCCCGCAACCACGCACGAAAACCACGCGTCGCCCGACGCGAAAAACCAAACACAGGGAACTCTCGTTAAACCACTTTATTGGGGCGACAGGGCCGCCCTGCCTCACCCTGGCCCCGTCCCCCTGCTCACTCCTGGGTCCCAAGTCTCCAGCCCCCGTGCGCCGGGGTCGCGCGGACAGCTCACCGGTTCCTGAAGTGGCGGGGACAGGTGCAACGCCCCACTGCAGAGTGCAGCCTGGGCCCTAGGCGACGGTTTCCGTCGCTGTTGCAACGCGAAGGGCGGAGGCCGCTCGACCCGGAGAGGCAGCGGCGGCGCCGCGCTGACGTCACGCGCCGCGGGCCAGCCAGCGCGCGAGAGGGCCTCCCCGCCTCCTGTCCCAGCGGCCCCAATCCGGGAAGAGCCCGAGCTAGAGGGCGGAGCCAGGACGGCGAGCGGGGCCAGAGGATTGGTGGTGAGGGAGGAGCGAGAGCGCGGTCGAGCGAGTGGGAGCGAGGTGGGGCGGGGCCGGCCAGAGCGGAAGTCTCGCGAGGCCGAGTCCGAGCGGAGTGTGGCGGCGGCAGCGGCGGCGAGAACTGGGCTCGGGTTGAGGAGTTGGTATTTGTGTGGAAGGAGGCGGAGGCGCAGGAGGAAGGGGGAAGCTAGGCGCCGGCCCGGAGGGCGGGAGGAGGCGCGGCCAGGGCGGGCGGCCGAGGCGCGGCCAGGCAAGGCGCGGCCAGGCAGGCAGCGGGACGAGCAGCGGCCGACGAGCGCGGGGCGCACCGAGCGCGGGAGGCGGGGAAGCCCCGCCGCGGCCGCCGCGCCCGCCCCTTCCCCCGCCGCCCGCCCCCTCTTCCCCCGCCCGCCTGCCGCCTTCCTCTCCTTCCTTCCCCACGGCCGGCCGCCTCCTCGCCTGCCCGCCCGCAGCCCCCGCGCCGAGGCCGCCGCGGCAATGGCCTCGGGCGACACCCTCTACATTGCCACGGACGGCTCGGAGATGCCGGCCGAGATCGTGGAGTTGCACGAGATCGAGGTGGAGACCATCCCGGTGGAGACCATCGAGACCACGGTGGTGGGCGAGGAGGAGGAGGAGGAAGACGACGACGAGGACGGTGGCGGCGGCGACCACGGTGGCGGGGGCGGCCACGGACACGCCGGGCACCACCACCACCACCACCACCACCACCCGCCCATGATCGCGCTGCAGCCGCTGGTCACAGACGACCCGAGCCAGGTGCACCACCACCAGGAGGTGATCCTGGTGCAGACGCGCGAGGAGGTGGTGGGCGGCGACGACTCAGACGGGCTGCGCGCCGAGGACGGCTTCGAGGACCAGATCCTCATCCCAGTGCCCGCGCCTGCCGGCGGCGACGATGACTACATCGAGCAGACGCTGGTCACCGTGGCGGCGGCCGGCAAGAGCGGCGGCGGCGGCGGCTCGTCGTCGGGCGGAGGCCGCGTCAAGAAGGGCGGCGGCAAGAAGGGCGGCAAGAAGGGCTACCTGGGCGGTGGGGCCGGCGCGGCGGGCGGCGGCGGCGCCGACCCAGGCGGCAAGAAGTGGGAGCAGAAGCAGGTGCAGATCAAGACCCTGGAGGGCGAGTTCTCGGTCACCATGTGGTCCTCAGGTGAGTGCCGGCCGCGCGCCGCGGCCCGAGATGTTTTTGTTTTGAAGGGAAGCCATGTTTTATGTGTGTGCTGGGCGCCGCCATCTTCTCCGCCCGGGCCAGTATGGCGGCCCCAAGATGGCGGCGGCGGCGGGCCCAAGATGGCGGCGGCGGCGGCGGGCGGGGGAGGGGCGCGCCAGGCCGCAATGGCGTAGTTGGCGCGGGGGGCCGCGCGGCGGGGCGGGGGCGGAGGGGAGGGAGGGGCTGCTCGCGGCTCTGCGAGTCCTCAACGGCCGCGCCGCCTTGGGCCCCGCGCCAGGCTGCCGGGCGGGCGGACGCGGCGGGCGTTGGCGGGGCCTCGCGCAGGGCCTCGGCCTTGTCCCGCGCTGTTCCCCCGCCGGCCTCTGGGGGCGCCGCGTCGGGCCTGGCGGCTCCGGGCGTATCGAGACCCAGGGCCTCCCGAGGGGCGGCGTGGCTTCGGGGCCGGCAGGGCGGAACATGCCCTGTCAGTGTCCCCGGTTGGTGCTCGCTGCGCGGCTGGATGGTGGCTGCCGGGCCCCTGGGAGTGCTGCGCTCAGGGTGGCGCGAGCGAAGGGCTCTGGCTTTGCTTCCCGGTGGAAAGGGCTTTAAAAAGCCGCGTTTCGTGTTCCAACACGGCCTTTCACTGGCGCCCAGTTATGCCCCAGTTTAGAATCTTTGTTTTCTCTGCGCTGCGGGAGGCAGTTGTCGCTTAGGGCTTGGGATGTGCTGCTTAGTCAACCGTCAGAGTCCTAACCCCCGATCTTGACCTTCCGTCGCGAGTTAACCTACCGCCCGGGGGAGTTCCATTTGATGTGGAGGTTGGGATTCCTTATAACATAAAACGACTTCCTAAATTCTTAGATTGGATAGGGCCCCAAAGTAGGATGTGATATTTTGAGTGTTAAAGATTTGTTGGGCGGGGCGTGGTGTCCACACCTGTAATCCTGGTTGATTGGAGGCTGAAGGAGTCGAATAGCATGTTCGAGGCCAACCTGGACACAGAATTTACTCGATACCATTTGAATTTAGATAAACGTATGTTAAACGCATGATGCCGTTTTTTTCTCATGGTATGGTCGCGTTGGGTTTTCAGAATGTTTTACATGCTCTGCTTGTTACTTACCAAACTGCTGACCCACTTTTCCAGATCCAGAAACTTGATAGAATATGACCCTGCCTGATGAAGTGAGGTGTGTCTCATTTTAGCCAAGCAGAGGAGAAAGTCTGAGGGGCCTGGTCGTGTGGGTTAATTTACAGTTAAGTTAGCATTTAGTCTTTTCTGCAAGTTACAAAGACATATAATTTGGGATTATTTTATTTGTTTGCTTTTTGCAACAACGGGCCTGTTATGTCTATAGTTCAGACAGGTCTTTAGCTATGTAGTTTAGGTTAGTCTAGAACTCGATGATTCTCCTGCCTCAGCCTCCCAAGTGCTGAGATTATACCCCGCTGTTCGGACCTATTTTAATGTACATTTTTTTGAAAGTGTTACTTGGTGGCAGTAACATGGGATTTTTCTTTCCTCAGTTGTGTTTTGTGGAAATGATTCCTTTGTCCTTGTGGATTAGAATTATTATCAAAGATAAGCTTAGTATGTTGTGGTCAGCTGTGCCTGTGTCAAGTACCAATTCTGAGAAGTTTGCTTATCTTGAGAGCTGAAATGGGATGATACGTTACAGTGATAGCAAGACTTCCAAAGCCCGCTGTTAGGCTAGACTTTGTGTTGATGTGGTGGGCACTGTGTTAATTGCTTTCCTATCTGATCTCATTTGGCTCTAGGACCAAGATTTTTGTTCACTAAATTAATACCTTGGATTTAGCTAGGAATGACATTTCAAACCACAAAGGCTTTGTTTGTGAGATAGTCTTGCATGTAGTTCAGGCTAGCCTCCAGCTCTACAGTGAGCTCTTCTTGCTTCAGCCTCCCCAGTGCTGGCATTAGAGGTGTATTTAAGCCTCAGACTGAGTTATCTGAAGTCCTTAGTAAAAAATAATTGTATATTGTTAGGAGTGGAGGGTTGCTTTGAGTTTGAGGCCACTCTGAACTACACACAAGACTCTGTCTCAAAAAAATAATTTAAAATTTAATTTTGTTCATACAGGATATTTCCAAGATTCTAGTTAGGTATTAACACCTCACTTTAAGACATCACCAACAATTTAGTGGGAGTCAGCATGTTTTTGGAAACCAGATATTTGGATTTTTGTAATTCTCCTTGCTTGTATGCAGTTCTTTAGCATGCTAGAGTGACAGAGTTCTCCATGCTGGATAGTTTTTTGGTGGAACAGCAGCAAGGGAGCCTGGAAATTCTGTGTGGAGGAGTTTTAGATTGGAAAAAGATCTTGAGAGGTCTGCTTTTTTTCTTTCTTTAAAAAAAAAAGGAGTGATTTCTTCTACAGTCAAGTACTTTTTCTGTTTTACCAGATTGTGCAATTGTCACTACTGTCAGAGCCAGGCATGGTGGTGCATGCCTGTTGTCTCAGGCTGAGGCAGGAGAATTGCCTTAAGTTCAAGGCCAGCCTGAACCACATAGTAAGACTGTCTCACACAAACCAAAAAGAATTACTGCTGGCTAATTGCAAAACGTTTTCATCTCCCGGAAAAAAACTCATTGCCTACTAGCCTTCACTTCCTATCTCTTTCCTCTGTCCCCTGGCACCCAACTTTCTTCCTGTGGATTTAACTGTTTCAGTCCAATGCCCACTGGCAATTGGTGATTGAACACAGAGCACCGAGCTACATCCCACGTGTCTGGTCTGTCTCTTCATTTTGAGGCAAGGTCTCACTAAGTTGTCCAGGCTGGCCTTAAATGTGTGAGACGCCTACCTCAGCCTCTTGGGGTTACTAGCCTGTGTCACTAGGTCTGGCCTCTCCAGGCATTTTATGTGGCATTTTGTGTCTAGGTTAACCTAGTTTTAGAGTTCTTTCAGGTTGTAGCATGTGCCTCATTTGGGAACTACTTTTGCATATGAGAAAATTAAAGCCTCATTAAACATGCTTCAGTATTTAATCACAGTTGATCTGTGTTTTGAATATTCCTAATGAGTTGTGTTTTGTATAGTAACCTCAGTGCTTAAGGGATTTTTCCCTATATGTAACCATGAACATTTCATTAGCAGATTTGTGTGTTTTCCCTAGGTGTTTGTCACTACTATGTAGGAATGGCTGTATCTTGTGGAGGATGGAGGTCATTATAAACCAAAGCACTTAAAACTAACCTTTGTAGCTGAATCAGGGAACTAGTGATACAAACTGAGCATTTAAATTGTCTCTAGTAAGATTGAATAGAGAAGTATCTACTTGTCTATATTGAGCAGAACATCAGGGCCACAAAACCACTGATTTTATTTTATGTTTTATTTATTTATTTATTTTTTGCAGTACTGGGGATTGAACTCGGGTCCTTGTGCTTCGAAGGTAGGTGCAGTACCACTTGAGCTAAATGCCCAGTCCTAAACCACTGATTTTAAATCAAGAGGTTGTAAGGAAATAAAAATGTATTTAAAATTTCTCCATTTTATACATTCAGTAAATTAAGGTTGGCCAAAAATTGCAACGCTGACCATTTGCCATTTTTCTAGATATCTTATCTCTTCCTTTACCATGCTGTTTATCACCAAGTATAGATCTAATGGTAAATTTCCATGGAGTGGCGCCAAAAAATCCCTCCCAAGGAATCCTACCCTCTGCCTGACCTACATGAAGCAGCCTTAGCCTCAGTCTCAGACCCTGAGTCCTGACCTGATGCCAGGAATCTTAGCTGGCTGCACTCCTGTGCCCTGAGGCCGCCTGTTATTGACCTTTCCTGTCCTTTCCACTGGGGAGAGTCACCTTGCTCTAAGAGGGGAATCTGAATCAGAAGGAGGTCAAAGCTCCCACTTAAATGACTAGCATATTATGCTTTTGGAAGATAGTAAATTTAAAAAAAAATATGAATGACACTGCTGGTTATTTACAAAACAAATTGGTTTTTGAAGTTTGTTTTGCAGGTTTGGTCATTCTTTAAGTCAAGGAACTTAGAGCTCCTAACAAGTTATTTTCAAAACACTTTGTACAGTGAACATCCTTTTTTTCCTCTTTTCTTTAGTATTGAGGATTGAACTGAGGGCTGTCACACTAAGGTGTATCCCTGGGTGTGTTTTTGGATTTTGAGACAGGTTCTCAATTAGTTGCCCTGGACTAGAACCTATGATCCTTCCTACCTTAGCCTCCCAGAGTACACAGTGGGATTGCAGGCTGCAGTGAGACGAGGTCTAAAATTGTCTTTCAGGCTGGGCTTGAACTTCAGTGATTCTTTTGCCTCATCCTCTTTCCTGACGGGCTGGGATTATACTTGCACCACCATGATTGGCCATTAAACCTTGAAAATAACAGTTTTCTACTGTTAGGATATTAAGAGATAGAAAGATGTTGGATGCTACTTCTGTAGACGGACTTTACAGTACACAAGGAAGAGCACACCCTAGTTGTAAGTGTGCCCTACTGGTAGGCCTTGTGTTTAGCTGTATAGTTTACTCCCCATGTCATGCTGAGGCCGTAGAACCCTGGGCCCTGTGCATGCCAGGCTCTCCCTTGAGCCCCACACCTTAGTCACAGCCCAGTGGTTTCAGGGACTCACAGTCACTGCAGTGTTCTGTGGCCTGTCCTACCTCCTGATCTTAGACTTTTTGTAAAATGAGTTGTTGAAGTGTGTGGGGGTTGTGAAGTAATTTTTTTCATATTGGTGATAAACATGCATTGCTTAGCTTCATAGCCTCCCATTATTATTATTCTTTTTTTTGAGACAGGGTCTTGCTTTGTAGTTCAGGCTGGCTCTGAGCTCAGCCTCAAACTCATATTACAGCAATCCTCCTGCCTCCGGCTCCCGAGTGCTGGGATTACAGGCGTGAGCCACCACACCTGGCACTGTGGTATGTGGTACTGATTGCTGCTGGGCATGAGTCTCCTCGCCCAGTATTGAATGTGGTTACCAGGGAATCAAACCCGGGCCCTTGCACTTGCAAGACAGGCGCCGGAACCACTGAGCTAACTCCCTAGTCCCTATTACTATTCTTTTATAGGCATGGTCTTGTAGTTCAGGCTGGCCTTGAGCCCAGTAGATGATCTTGAATGGTGATCCTCCTGCCTCAGCCTTCTGAGTGCTGGGATTGCAGGTGTGTGCCACCACATCTGTGTCCAACTCCCATTTTCAATCTTGACAGCAAAGAAGTTCTACTTTATAAATCACTGGGTGATAATAGGAAGCAGTGTATTCCTTCTTTCCTCTCTCACCTTCTTGCCATCCTGTTGTTTCTGCCCAGGCTCAGGACTGAGCCCAGGACTGGGTTCAGTGAGTGCCCACCGCTGAGCACACCCCAGCCCCCCAGCAACACCCCAGTAATCATCAGCTTTCTATGGTGGTTTCTGATACAGTAGGACAATGTACATGGTCAACGTTAATGCTTATTTAGTGTATGAGTTAATTCCTCTCAAGTAGAATCGCCGAAGTAGGTGAGGGGCTGCCAGTGCTATGAAGGGAGGGGAGCTGCTCTGCTGGTCTGTCCTCTTTATGTTAGGACAGCCTCACATTTAAAATAGTGCTCTTGGTAAATAACTGAATGAATGGGTTGTACCATAAGATAGAATCATGACGTGTACCAAAATAACATTCTGATAAATCAGACACGTAGGCTTAAATATTATTTGATTTCTGTTGTGAGAAACCCAAGCTAGAAATGGAGAACAAAATAAAAGACAGTAGGAAGTAGGGAGATCTTTCTAGGGGAAAACCAAGAGATTTGGGAGTAGGGGTGAAAACAGGTCAAGACATGTTATGTACACAAACCAGCTGCACGCAAGGAGTGCTCTGACACTCATGTGCTAATATAAATTTTATGTATGTATATATTTATTTATTACAGGCGTGAGCCACCATGCCCAACAGAATTGTAAATATACTATTCTACTTTATACCATTATAATTAGAAAAAGCAGTATGAAGCATGCGGAGCATGAAGAAGGTCATTGTAGGAAAAGTGTAGACTCCAGAATTCTACTTGGATTGAAATGCTAGATGCAGCACTCGCTGTATTGTACTGCTTTAGACAGTTAACTTGAAATTTCTGAGGCCTTAGTTCTTCAAAGCCTTAGAGTTTGATGTCTTGTAAATGATGATATCCTTTTCTTAAGGTCCTATCTAATTTATTTTTATTTATTTATTTATTTATTTATTTATTTATTTATTTTTTAGGTTTTTTTGAGACAGGGTCTCGCTTTTGTGGTTCAGGCTGGCCCTGAGCTCAGCCTCCAACTCACATCACAATCCTCCTGCCTCTGCCTCCCGAGTGCTGGGATTACAGGCGTGAGCCACCACGCCCGGCACTGTGGTATGTGGTACTGGTTGCTGCTGGGGTGAGTCTCCACACCCAGTATTGTTATGTGGTTACGGGGGAATCGAACCCGGGCCCTTGCGCTTGCAAGACAGGTGCCAGAACCTCTGAGCTAACTCCCCAGCCCTTTATTTTTATTTTTTATGTTGTTTTTGGAGACCAGCCTTAAACTCACTGTGTAGCTCAGGCTGGCCTCAAACTCATGATAATTCTACTGCTTCAGCCTTCTGAATGCTGAGATTATAGGCATGTACCATCATGCCTGGGAGGTCATGTGTTAGTTTTTACCTCTTGCCTGTGAGTCCCAAGTATTGAGCATTCTCCCTTTTTTGTAAAGGTATAGGGTGACAGTAGTGATGTTTATTTTGCTGTTGGCCATTAATTTAATTCCATTTGTCACAGAATTCCTACAGCAAAGTTAATGTCTTAGTGTGAAAGATATAGAGAAAATCTAGCCCATGTGCATGGACATACGTAGGCAAATTGGAAAATTAAGGTCAAACAAAAAGGAAACATAGGGCCAACCCTCCTGAACTTCCTGGTAATCAAGATGAAAACAAAGTGTATTGTCTTTATCTGATATCAATATGTGGAAGAACATCAGAGGGGAAAAGAAAAAAAAAACTTTTCATAGGACTAAATTAAAAAATGGACAGCTTTGGGCCTGAGCATGTTTGGCCTAGTATTGGAGCTCTTGTGTTGATTGCTGTCATCACAAAGACAAAACAGAAAGGTTGCTGGGTACATGAAGAGGCCCCTGACTGTCAGTAATCCTCTACACCAATGTCAAAAAACAAGATTTCTTTTAACCAGAGTGGTGTCAGATTTCAGTGTTAGAGCTGATGGATACAAAGCTTGATATATAAACTACTGAAGATTTACAATGTTCTAGCTCTACATGCTTACTGTAGTGTTCTTTTTTTTTTTTTTTTTTTTACTATGGTTTTCTTAAAGCACCATGTTGTTTAAAACACTGAAGCCCAATGGAGAATACTGTATTTTGTATCATCTGTCCACTAATGTCCCACTGTTAGAGGTGTAAAAAGGCAAGGGAGAAGTCTAGTCAGTAAGATAGAGTATATTTAGATGGCCATCATGTGTAAGTTAAAGGTGACTTAGAAGTCATACTCAGATTTTGGTTGATTGTGATCCCTGAGGTTGAGACCTACTGGGAAGTCCTCTGGGCTCCTCCCCAGCCAGTCTATAGCTGTGCAGATCCTAATTTAATTTCTAGAGCTAGAATACAATTAGACTGAGGCTCTGATGGGGAGAGTACCGCTGGTGAGGAACGGGTGGGCCTGAGCGTAGGGTCCTTGGTCATGAGAGGGGAACTGAGGGAAGGACCATTGAAGAGGAAGGGAAAGGGCACAGACAGTGATTGAAGGCATCAGCCTGTGGTAGTTTTTATGTGTGAGGGCTTTGGAGGTTGCACCCAAGGTCTTTGCACTGAGCTACAATCCCTGTCCACCTTATTTTGAGATGAGCTTTGGCTGAAACTGTAAGTTGCTCCGTCTGGGCCCAAATTTTCTGTCTATCCTTCCTCAGCACCCCAGGGTACTTTGGAAGTGTGCATCACTCTGCCTGCCGCTTTGTGTTGTTCAGGCCTGTGGAATTGGCGGTCATTTGTCACAGTGGCTACAGGAAACTGCTATGTGTGCTAGCATGCCTGTATGCTTTAGCCGCAGTTGCTTAGGGCTTCTCACTGGCATGCTGAGAGTGAGGCTTCTGGAAGGAGGAGAGCATTGGGTTTATTAATTGCTTTTTGTTGGACATTGACATGCTAAGTTGGAACCTGGATGAGAGGCGCAGTGCAGGAGCCACGTTCCCTCCTCCGTGGGTTTGGGTGCTCTGGCCTTTCTGGGATGTAGTCGTCAGTTACATTGCCACTGGGTGGTTTTAGTTTCTTGTTCTGCCTCACATTGCACTGGGAGTGAGAATTGCACTGGCAGCATGGAAGGAACCTGAACAGCTGGGTACAGGAGCAAGTCAGAGACATGTGTGCACCTTGACTTTACCTTTCAGATAGCACCAATTTGCTAACAGTGTTTACCAGGGAGCTAGTATCTTCCCCATGCATAGATGGTCCTGTTAGGTTCTGTTCCTTACACATCCCAGTCTTGGGCGCTCGCTCTAGCTTTAGGTCTTTTGCTCCAGGTTAGCACTGGAGTCAACAAAGTGACAGTTTCCTCTTGAAGTTCCTGACAAGACAGTGACTAGCTCTCTGTACCCCTCTGAGTGCTTTTATTCTCAGGCATTCCCTGTCAGAATCCTGAGGCACTGGGCTCGGCTCAGTGGTGGAGAGCTTGTCTGGAAGCACAAGGCCCCAGTGTGATCTGCAGCACTGCCATAGAAGCAGCCATGTAAGAACTCTGAGACTGGCTTTACTTTTCTTTTCTTTTTTTTAGGTTTTTTGAGACAGGGTCTCGCTTTGTAGTTCAGGCTGGCCCAGAGCTCAGCCTCCAACTCATATCACAGCAATCCTCCTGCCTCTGCCTCCCAAGTGCTGGGATTACAGGCGTGAGCCACCACGCCCGGCACTGTGGTATGTGGTACTGGTTGCTGCTTGGAGTGAGTCTCCATGCCCAGTATTGTATGTGTTTAACCGGGGATCGAACCTGGGTCCTTGCACTTGCAAGACGGGTGCCAGAACCACTGAGCTAAATCCCCGGCCCTGGCTTTACTTTTCATTGCTAGTTGTATTCTAGTAACTGAATTTGTTTGCTCATTGCACTGGTTACTCAAATCCACCGCAGTGGAACTTTTGAGGGGAGAGGAGGTGGTAGCAACAGTTGGAGAGAGCGTCTCACTGTGGTTCTCTCTGGGCCTGTGCTGCCACATACAGCTTTTAAAAGTGTTTTGTTGGGCCGGGGAGTTAGCTCAGTGGTTCCGGCGCCTGTCTTGCAAGCGCAAGGACCCGGGTTCGATTCCCCGGTAACCACATAACAATACTGGGTGTGGAGACCCACACCCAGCAGCAACCAGTACCACATACCACAGTGCCGGGCGTGGTGGCTCACGCCTGTAATCCCAGCACTCGGGAGGCAGAGGCAGGAG